>JAUMGZ010188134.1:2500-13449 GCA_032359645.1 Pododesmus macrochisma
GAGTCTTACTATTTACGGGCGACTTGCCCATCCTTACAATATGTAGTTGTGTCCTTCAATATCTACCAGTGTTGTAGATCAGTCGGTAAATCATTCGCTTCATGCTGGTAGACTGATGCTAGAATCCCAGATGTGTGTTCGAATGCAGGTCGCGTCAAAACCTAAGACGTTAAAATTGGGCAATCTTCTTGCTCCCTGCTTAGTGCTCAGCATTTCTGGGTAGTTAGAGGAGGACTTGTTGGCTCGATGTGGGGAAAATATGACCAAGTGAAGTATCATGTCAATGCGTCTGCGGCATGATATTTTAGTGAGACAGCACTATAACATCGCCATTAAGTGTGCACTGTTACAAGCAGACACTGTGTCGATATGACCAACACATGAGTTTAATGGACATAAAACCCCAATAAAACAAACTTTCAGTATCTTGTCAAACTTAGTAAATGTAATACTCCTTTATGTTATTGAAAGCTTATAGATTGGTGGTTTTTGTGCGCTACCCTTAGAACTTAGAACCCTTTAAAACTTGCTTAATTGTTTGTATTAAGGGCTTATTAGCAGCATTTATGTACGTTGGGCCTTTTTTAATATAGCAATGACGTCAGATGGTTGACATGGAAGTACGTGACAGCGCGTGGCAATGAGTCACCAATGACGTAATTTCTGATGTGGTAGAGCTGATGATTTAATAAAGACATTGTTGGACGCATGTACACGTGCTGATGAGATATAAATTACGTTGTAATGTTTTCCCTTGCATCTGTTAATATTAAGTGCTATATAAATGTCGAGTTAACATCAATACTAATTTATAACTATATCCTATGTGAATATATGTTAATATTTAAATATTGAAATCTATTAAGTACACTTGATGTTGATATTATTGTTCAACAGTGTAACTGTTTGACAATAAAAGCGCACGGTTTGTCAAAAAGAATTGTCAATACATATCCGTGGGCTGATGTATATGGAAGATGTCGTGCTGTAAAAGGGAGAAATTTAGTGGAAAAACAAAGGAATGGCCAATGACATTAATGAAAGGAGGGTATGACAAGGGTTACACAATATATTATAATTGAATCACAACATGTGCGTGTTACCTGATGCATAGTTATTATTCCTGGTGAGAAGCTGAATCTAATCCAACGCAGTAGACGATTTAACACAAATCAGTAAAGATTTAGGCTTTAATGACTCCATCAAAGTTGAGATATGAAAATATTCAGAGCGCTGTTTTCAAATATCCCTCAAAAATCAAAAAGGAGAAATTCTACTGGTTTATATAAACACTCTTACCTGTAAATGTCCAAGTGTTTATAAAGGCTATGGCTGGAATTGAAGCTTTATTTATCACGTGACATTACTGTTGAAAAAAGCGTGTATTATAACAATGGTCGGCTCCATGTATATATCGAATCCTGACGTATGGGAAAAGTTTTTACAAAGAATTGAACGGTGGTAAGGTAAATGTCTCGATATACAGAGGAAAACAAACGGGTGGTGGTATCGGTGGCATGTACAACCACAAGCCTTACATAGTACCAGTCAATCCTCACATTAAGAAGAAGGAAAAAGTGATCGTTGGTAAACAAGTGACACCCGTCTCAGCAGCTGCAGAACGTGCCAAATCGCAACTAAAAGCCACCATATAAGAAAACCTTCCACACTTTCCAGTAACGAAACCTATAAAAAGAAAGAAAAAGAGAGCAACACATACACAAAAGAGTGAAATGTTTTCAAGGAAGAGGAAATATCCATTTAGAAGGTCCAATCTTTTCGACGGCTTCTCGGTAAAGAAGAGAACAGATGGAGTCCACCCGGTGTTAGGGATCTGAAAAGACGTTTTAATGGATAAATGGTTCTTTTGTCTAATGGACTATATTAATATATTTATTACATATATAACTTGATATAGTTTAGACCCTGTTTGTTTAATAAACATCTTTATTGTGTTTGTAAGAAACAATCCTTTTTCTTATTAGTGATATATCAAATAAACTTGTAATACAGAAAACTTAAAAAATCAATATATGTTATTGACTATGTGTGTGTGATGTATTTTATTGTTTTTTTAATTAACGAAGCAATTCGCCTTATGTAGAAAAATAAAGTTTTGCAAAACAAATTCTTCTTTTTTATTTTGTATATACATGTTTTGCTTTATACTAGGTGTCTTCTGCCTATATCTGTAATATATAATTACATGAGCTAGCACAATTTTGATTGGGTGATACCTATTTACCTATAAAGCTTTGCATCAGAAATATATAAACAACAAATCATTGATATAAAAAAACGCAGATCAATATTACATTGCAATTCAAACTCTGCAGATGTATGTTATTGCGTGTCCCAGGTGTAGATAAACATTTTGCAGTAGCTACAGCCTTCAAAGGCATATTGGGAGGAAACATTCAGCAACAGGAGAACAAGGAAGTATATTTGGAAAACCAAAAAGAGTGTCTGGAGCTCCGGAACTCAAGGACGTCGGAGCACCGGAACCCTTGAAGCACCGGAGCCCCGTAGAGCATCGGAGCCCCGTGGAGCACCGGAGCCGCTTGGAGCACTGGAGCACCGGTGAGCAAAAACTTCGGAGCCCTGGAGCCCCGAATCACCAGAAAGTTGCAACACCGGGGTACCTGGAGCACCAGAACGCCGCGACGGGAATACAAGAACCGATGCTCGCGCCGGAGATGCACGCTCTGGGACCGAAAAGAGCAGTCGATGCACGAGAACAACCCGTAGCACAGAACACAGCATGTTTCAAGCATCCATTTACTATGATCGTCTCGGGGCCCACCTCTTGTGGCAAGACATTTTTTGTAAAGGAATTACTTCAAAGGAATCACAGCCTTATATCTCCACCTTCTCAGAGGATAATATGGCTATACAAGCGATGGTTGCCATTATACGACGTCATCAAAGCTACGGTGAGGGTATCCGTTGAGTTTATACAGGGTATACCAGTCAACTTAGAGGAAGATTCATTTCTAAATACAAACATTAACAATCTGATTATATTAGATGATCTCATGTCGACAGCAAGCAAAGACCCTCGTGTTAATGAACTGTTTACAGAAGGGAGTCATCATCAAAATCTGTCAGTCATAGCCATTAATCAGAACCTCTACTACAGCAAAGACCCAACACAGAGGAGAACTGTCACTATCTGGCGCTGTTCAACAATCCCATAGACAAGCAACAAGTCATGACCCTGGCAAGGCAGATGTACCCCTCTAAATATCTCTATTTTATGCGTCATTTTGAAACTGCAACATCGAAACTATATGGTTACTTACTTGTGGACTTGAAACCAACGACCCCAGAATCTTCGCGTCTGCGCAGTAACGTTTTAGATGATGAACCAAATTCAAAATCTATAAGAAATCACGTAACGGACAGTAATCAATTGGAACCTAACATCGGAAAGTCTTTTCATGAAATTAAGGAAGTTGAAGATTTAGCACACTCTATGAATGAACAACAAATGATTGACCACATTCATTCTACTAATAGTGCTGCCAGGAAACAGACGTACGTTCAAGAACCACAAGAGTTAGTAGATCAGCTGACCTTTAACAGTAGTCAATTTCCCCAAAATATACAACAAATGCGTTCTGAAGACATTGATGACGAAATGTCTGCATGCGTTGACTGTGGACTGCTGTTTGAAAACATGCATGATTTACAACGACACATCAAACGGTGGTGCCCCGAAAATGAGAGTAAAAAGAGAAAACTTGGTGAAGATGAAGAGGAGCTGCCAGAAAAGAAGCAAAAACTGTCTGTAAATATAACCCAGAAAGACGAAAGTAATGCTTTTGAATATTTAGTGGCCATTGTGAAAGAACAAAACGAAGATGAGTGGAATAAAAAATGTCAAAAATACGTTGACAATGGATATACGGAAACAGAGGCCAAAATAAAAGCCAATGAAAAGTTGAACCATAGAGACATGGAACTACTGATGGACAAGTATGGACAGCTCATCGATTACATACTGGAATTGCAAAACGGTATTTTACATTCAAAGGTGATGAAAAAGATTTTATTATATATTGAGAGCGGATATACGAAATATAAAGCTATTAAAATGGCAATTAGAAAGTACAAAAATGAGCTAGAAATCTATCTAGATGATGATGACGATGTATCCGAAGAAGAAACTAACCAACAATCTGATGACGAATCGGACGCAGATGAAGAAAAATCTTAAGACACGATGTTTGCTTTTTTGTTCACGTTAGTGCACTGAATTTTGAAGAACAAAATAAAAATAATCTATATATGACATTTTATTGTTTATCTTTTTTTTGTTGGTTCTGGCGATATTTTGAAGAAACTATAGTGTTCGAATCTTGACACTCACATTGAAATGATCTGAAATATGTACGCAAGCTGATTCATTGATCGCTTAAATCGGCACATTGTTTGTGTGAGAAGGTTTATAATTCTTGAATAAAAACACCCCCAAACCAAGTATTTTGCAAGAGACAATAATTCTTAAGTGCGCTCCTTTTAGTTTTAAAATCAAATGATAAGTATCAATAATAAAAACAAGTTAACACTGTTTGTCAAGATATTTAGCGTTGAATAAATATATGTTGGTACCTTGTACAGATGAGTGATTCAGCATTCACTTATTTACACGCCCCCATTCAAAATTAGATTAAAATTACTATTTGATTTTCGGTTCAAAAGGGTCATTCACAAAGTGCTAACAGACGCCGCCGACCGTAAGACAGACAATGAATCGAAACGACCACTCCGCCACTCAGCTATTGTGACTATTTAAGCATATCACGTTACAAAAAAACCTGCACAAAATTAAACTGTACTGGTGTATACATGTGTGGTAAATTAGTGTAATCAGAAACTATATATGTGATGACTATTCGGCTCTATTTATTACACTTCTTGGTCAGGACTTCCTCGTAATTGTTGAATTTGATTAGATACGTATAATAACTGATTACACTAATTTACTTTAACATATGTGCTACCCGCATGTTGACCATTATCAAACTCAACAAATAAAGAAACACTGTATTTTTAAAAGTACTTTGTTCATTTTTCACATAACATTATATTGATCCATTCAAGTTCTAAAAACAACCACAGGTCTAAAACTTCCCTACCCTCTTCTTCCCGACCTTAAAGCATATGGTGAATTATGGTGCCTGACAGTAGTGGGTGGTTCTTACCCCTCGAGTCCGTTGATGGCAGTTGATTTGGAGCATGCCAATGCGATGCGTGCATATTTTCGCACATTAAATAGGTAACCAAATTTGGTATATAGGTACATGACAAGCTAAGTTTTTCAGACAATGCGATGTTTGTTTTTACAAATGTCCATCTAGCGAGGACATAAATTCCACGAATTTGCTTGTTCTTCTTGTTATATGCATTACGCAGAGATTCCGAGAGAGCAAAGGATCAATTTGTTTTACAATGATGTATTAGCTATAAACAATGCGGCAGCAACAAACATATATTTAAAAATTGTTTCTCTCATCAAAATTTTCAGTGCATGAAAAAAGCTAAACACTCCAATATAAATTTAACGACTTTACTATAACAGATGAAACATGATATTTTACAACGATTGTGTGTACAACATGGGCGAGTTTTCCCAAATTCATACAGAATATAATTAAAGTGTAATAGTAATTTAAATAATAAAGAACGAGTGTATTAAAATGCTTTATTTCGTGACGACATTCACACGTATGAGTGTTATTTTTTTTTTAAAACGAACCAGTAGAATCTCTCCTTTTTTATTTTTCTTTTAAATCTACAAGAAGGATTGCCACTACTTGAGTTTTTCGACATTTTATTTGAAATAAAAAATACAGTCGTTTGCCATCGTTCACTTCACCTTTTCACTCGGAGGGTAGACGGACAAAGAAGAAAGCAAACAAAATTAACTAAAGTATTCACTGATAATGAAGAGAGCGCTTTATGCCAAACTTAAACGTAACGTATTACTGACGGGTCAAATGATCAATTAGATTTGTGTTGATAGAGATAGCTATTTTTCTCTTGGTGTTTTCATTGAGAGGGTAGCGGGTCGATTTGATTAACAAAGGATGATAGGATATACATAATGTTTTATCATACGAACAGCAAGATTATGAATTATTCACTGTGTCAACAACACACATATATATTTAAAATGGTTTCTTTCATTCAAATTGTCAGTGCATGAAAAAGATAAGTACTCTAATATACATTTAACGACCACATACATTAACAGATGGAATTTGATGTCTTGCAACAATTGCGTGTACTCTGTGTGACTTTACGCGGTTCATACAGAACATGATTTATAAAGTGTATTATATTTCATTTAAAAATAATCATGAACAGATGTATTACAAGTATTTCATGACGACATTTACACGCAGGAGTGTTTATTTTATATTAACCAGTAGAATTTCTCCTTTTTGATTTTGAGGGATATTTGAAAACAGCGCTCTGAATATTTTCATATCTCAACTATAATGGAATCATTAAATCTTAAATCTTTACTGATTTGTGTTAAATCGTCTACTGCATTGGATTAGATTCAGCTTCTCACTGGGAATAATAGCTATGCATCAGGTAACACGCACATGTTGTGATTCAATTATAATATATTGTGTAACCATGTCTTACTCATCATTGTGGAGCAACAATAACATATGTTAAAAATGCTTTTATTTATTCGATATATCTTGGTGCCGTCATTGCAACGTGTATCAGCCAACCCTTGTCACACCCTCCTTTAATTAACGTCATTGGCCATTCCTTTTGTTTGTACCACTAAATTTCTCCCTTTTACAGCACGACGTCTTCCATATACATCAGCCCACGGATATGTATTGACAATTCATTTTGACAAACCGTGCGCTTTTACTGTCAAACAGTTACACTGTTGAACAATAATATCCACATCAAGTGTACTTAATAGATTTCAATATTTAAATATTAACATATATTCACATAGGATATCGTTATAAATTGGTATGGATGTTAACTCGACATTTATATAGCAATTAATATTAACAGATGTAAGGGAAAACATTACAACGTAATTCATAATTCTCATCAGCACGTGGACATGCGTCCAACAATGTCTTTATTAAATCATCAGCTCTGCCACATCATTGATGACTCATCGCCACGTGGTGCCACGTCCAACCCTTGACGTCATTGATGACTCATTGCCACGCGCTGCCACGTACTTCCACGTCAACCATCTGACGTCATTGCTAAAATTAAGAGGAACCCAACGTACATACATGCTGCTAACATCTCCAAGCGGTCAGCTATTGGAGAAAGTATTTTCGCTCTAATTCCCTCTGGTCAACAAAGCGAAATAATATTTCTCCAACATAACCAACCCCGCTTGGTGACAGAGAATAACAACACATTACTGACTATTCTCACAACGCACTGAAGCTGAACTCAAAGAACGGGCAAAACAAAGAATTATAATGCAAAAACAAAATTGAAGATAAAAAATTCTTAAACAAATCAAAGATCACCTAGATCCTCCACCCACGCACACATTACAGCAAATAAAGTTATTAACAATATCGATCTAAAGTTCTACACTCTCAATATTTCACAAGTTCATAATCCCAAATTTTTAGTAACAGACAAACGATTTATAAAGTCATCCTTAATGTAACCGTCCTTTGCCAACTCAGACCGCCATCGACCATGTCTTTTGAATAGTCTATCAGATACACCAAAATTAGCTGATGCTGAAGCACCTCCTGCCCTGAGGCTATGAAGTCCAAATTTAGAAATATCAGGTACAATGTTTCTAAAGCATTCAATAAATACCTCTCTCAGTCTACTGTACAACATTGGTTTGTCGGTTTTCCTTAACACATAGCCGTCTTTGGTTTTGTTCATATTACGAAAAACGTATTCACTTGAATCAAACTGAATGTTGGCCAACTTCAGGTACAACTCTAAGTTTCCAACAGGACACAACTTACTATCAGTCCTTGCTATCACAAGCCAGGCACCATCACGGTATATATCTGTTTTTGAATGTTCAATGAAAATTGAAGCGTGGGTGGCATGGATCTGGATATCTGATCTTCTCAAATTCAAAACCTCTGCACTTCTAAGAAAACCTGCATAACAAAGTAAACAAATTGTTATAATTCTCTGTGAGAAAACATTCTCTTTATCAAAATGTTTATCATACATTTCTAACAGCATATCAACAGTAATAACATCTTTTTTAACCACAGGTTTACATAGTAACCTCTTAGCCCCCTCATACACATTTTTAGTCAGTGTGCTATCTGTAGGGGAAATACTGCCTACTAAATAATGAGCCCAACGTATACCATAAAAGGCATCAGTAATAGCACTACTGCTTTTGGTTTTTTGAACAAGGTAATTTAGATAAATACACAAATGAAAGGGTTTCACTGGAAAAATAGGTTGAATGTCATTTTGTACTGCCCACTTTTTCCATCTATTAAAACTGTAATAGTACTTCTTGGTTGTATTGTCAGATTTTGAATTTTGTAATAATTCTGGAATACCATTTGCCAAATCTTTCAAATCTTCTGATAAATTATTGAATTCATGCTCATTTGTCTGGAAAAATAAATGTAAAAAACAAAAACGAACACAATTATACATGTGTGCGAACCCAAATTGTATCTTAAGTGGACATGACAAAAATGCATGCAAATCATATTAATACTACTGTAAGTATTTAACAGTACAATAACCTGTATAACGTCATAATTAGACATACTGGTACTATGACCACCCTAGCATAACAGCTAGTATTAGGTACTACGACCTCTCTAACACCACAGTTAGACATACTGGTACTATGACCACCCTAGCATAACAGCTAGTATTAGGTACTATGACCTATCTAACACCACAGTTAGACATACTGGTACTATGACCACCCTAGCATAACAGCTAGTAAAAGGTACTATACAACCTCTCTAACACCACAGTTAGACATACTGGTACTATGACCACCCTAGCATAACACCTAGTATTAGGTACTACGACCTCCCTCAAACTATAGTTAGACATAATAGTACTGCAACCACCCTAGCATACCAGCTAGTATTAGGATCTATGACCTCTCGAACACCATAACTAGACATACTGGTACTATGACCAACCTAGCATTACAGCTAGTATTAGGTACTATGACCTCTCTAACACAACAGTTAAAATACTGGTACTAAAACCACCCTAGCATAACAGCCAGTATATACATATATTCTATATTTTCACGTACTACAAATAGGAATTAACAATTCGACCTTACATACTCTCAAATAATCTAAAATCAATACGAAGGGCCATCATTTTGAATGGTAACACTTGACAACCAAATATAGACTTGCTGCTCCTACCTTTTGTATAAGCACTAGCTATAACTGGTAAAATGTTTATATCTTTAACAGAATTTATGAAATTCTTCCCATCTGGACATAAAAAAGGCCAAAATCTACCAGTTTTCCAGTCTGGAATCACCAGTGTACCATAAGCTTGGCACATCTCCATATAACGGAGAACACGGGTAATCAAATACACTGGGGGAACAAACCACCCATTTCTACCATACCAATTATAGGAAAAAGCATCTATACCAGATGAACCAGGATTCCAAAATCTGGAGAAAAACACTTCAACCTTGGCATTATAATATGAAGCAAACCAATCAACTTCAAATGGTCCCCACTGATTATTAAATTCATCAAACACACAGTCTGCGATCCCCCAATCATCTGGGTCATCTATTCTACTAATAAAATCAGCTTTCTCATTTTCACCTCTAGGCACCCAAGCCATTTGTAACTGAATGTTATATTTAACACATAGACCATGAATCTTGAGAGCCATATCTTGTAGATCTAACTTCATACTTCCTTTCTCAACTATTTTAACTACATTTTGATTATCTGAATACCATTTAACTCTATTATCTTTGAGACAGTGAACCAAAGAACACAAAATCCTATGTACAGCTGTCAACTCCCTCCATGTAGAGCTCTTTCCCATCTCATCTTTATCCCATAGACCATGAGACACACCCATAGGTGATTCAATACAGAAGCCACCATAACCTGTGCTACTAGCATCAGAATATACCACTCTATAACATTGTGGATTATAATTCATAATACACTGGTTCAATTCACATAAATGTGCTAACCAAAATTTTAATTCTGTAAAAGAGTCATCACTCAATATAACATGTTCATTCCATGTACTTGCAGAGGCAAGGCTTATATTCAAATGCCTAGACATGAGCTGGGTAGTATTCCCCATAACAATAGACATAGAAATAATATGTCCCACAAATTTTGCAATCTTTTTTACGTGTACTGATTTTCCTTTATTGACCAAAGATATAATTTCAGCCAGACAATGTCTCGCTTTCTCTATACGATAGTCTGGAATCTGTAAAATCCCTAACAAGGTGTCAAGATCAACACCTAAAAACACTAACTTCTGAACTGGGTCCCATACTGATTTATCTACTTTAGGCACAAAACCCGACTCAATAAGATCAAACTTAACCTGCGTAGATTCCTCAACAGCGCTAACACTATTATTGTTAACCCCTAGGCCATCATCTAAATACATAAGTATTTGCTTGCCCTCACCTCTCCATTTACCAATCAATGGTCTAGTCATCTTAGTAAATAAATAGGGAGCCGTTCTGATTCCAAAAGGTAAAACCAGAAATTTGTAATAACATTTCTCCCCATTAATAACCCAGGAAAAACCCAAAAATGTTGTATGCTCCTCATATATATCTATATGATGGTATGCAGAATGAATATCAAACTTGTACATCCAACTGTTTTTCTGAACATATAACAAAGCTGTCCTAATATCCTCAAATTTAACTTTTTCTTTCCACAAATGTTTATTAACTGCCCTTAAATCTAAAATAA
>JAUMGZ010188145.1:0-20248 GCA_032359645.1 Pododesmus macrochisma
GCCTGCTGTGTATATGACTTGCTTTAACTGTCCTTATCTTCATTATACCTTTCAATACCACTATTATTCAAAATGCATTTGACCAATGCACTCAGGTGACCGTTAAGGCCCATTGGGCCTCTTGTTTGGTTTAAATGGCAATGTTGTAGTTTAAACGTAAAAAATACTGGCCAATATTGAACTAAACATTTTCATCTGATAATAATGCATGTATTCTAAATGGTAGTTCTGTAGTTAGAATGAATGTTAAATAATGCCTGCCATTTCATAACATGAAGACAAAGAGTCATGAACAAAGTAACTTGTCACCTTTATATTCATGCAAAATATTGTTATGCATAATGTATTGTTTACCTTGTATGTTGTTGCACCTAGTTCCTGTATAACATATTCGTAGGTCATTAATATAACTTTTTGAAGCTAAAAAGTATACTATTAACAAAATATTGAAAGAAATATAGACTTGTTTAAATTGTAATATGAGTGTTTACATTTAACATTTCTTCTTCAGAAAATAAAGACAGTGTTACCTGTACAGTCATCCTCTTCATCTTCATCCTCATCTCCTGCTTCCTCATCAGATGAAGAAGAAATAGAACAAGTAAACACATCCATGGAGTTAGAGAGTGTTCTTGATGATAGTGGAATATGTGAAACAACTCCAAGAAAACGAAAACCAGTTGTGAAAAATCAGGTGGTACAGCAACTGATAGATAGTGATAATAACAGTGACGCTTCATCCATGGACAGTGAAGGGCCATTCAAGCGTAAACGCAGTAATCGCATACTAAGAAATGGCCTCATGAGAAGCTTACGTTCCAACATGGAGATTTCTCCTCCAGATGAAAGTTCAGTTGATAGATATGAAACCATGTCAGAGATTAGTATTGTGTATGATATGGATAGCTCTCAAGGAGATGAGTCTAATTCTGGTGTAACAGAACAAACTGTAGATGATGGTAAAAAGGTAGAAAAGAATAAAGACCTTGACCAAAGTGCGAATTGTGATATAAAGAGTGAAACAGCCAGTGGAGACTGTGATGAGAGTACTGTAGGGGAAAATCTTGAGGATAAACCTGCTAGTACTATAGAATACTGTGATAAACAAATGAATGGTGCAAAAGGAGATAAAAATGAAAATGTGTCTTCTGATGACATGTTAAATATTACTAAAGAACCTAGTGGTGCAAGTTCTTCAAATAATTTATATTGTACAAATCCACCAGAATCCTCAATTGAGGAAACTTCTACTGACATTCAAGGTAATGAGGAGAAGGATATGTCAGTTGCAGATAGGGTTTATCTTATTAATAAAGGCTCTGATAAAGATAAGTTGACCAGTGATTGTAATGATTCATCGATGACAGATTGTATAAAGACTGAAAATGTCAGGGATGTAAACAAAGTTGATGAAGATATTACAGCAACTGATTCTGTAAAGTCAAACTTATTAGAAGGAGATATAATTAGTATTAACATTCCAAAGGTAGAAAGTTTAGATTCTGTAGACATTAAGCAAGAAAGTAAGCTATGGGATACAGAAGATTTATTTAAACCTGTCGATGCTTCTTGTGTTAAATCTGAAACACAGTCCATTAAAGACGAGACAGCTGAGTTTGAAACCAAACCCAGGGTTGTTAAAGACGAGAAAGTTGATGAAGATTCAAACAATAACAATGGAGCATTAACTTCTAATCTAGATCACAGTTATCTTGGTCCACCTGGGGACGAGAATAAAATTGATCACTATTATGGAGAGGCTTGTTTTGCGGATACTGAACACAAGCGTAAGTCAGAGCTGACTGTCCGTGATGCTGTAGAAGAAATGATAGAACAAGAAGAAGAAGTGGTGAGATTTAGCATTCTTATCAATCAGCATTAAGAAATATTTCTTCATTGATATATTTTGAAATATTAGAATTGATTGCAGTAGATCTAGATAAAGCTATCTGCCGTGTGTCAATGAAATCTTACTGCAGTGTGTTCAATGTAATCTTACTGTAGCTGTGCAGCATAATAGGATTCTTTATTAAAAAAATGTTAAAAATGTTTATGGGGGGAATGCAGTTTTGGCAATATTTTTCCATTCGGCCATTATGGGCAAAAAACAATTGTCCAGTGGTGGCAATTAATTAAATAGACAGGTAGTGCCTGATTACTAGTTTTTCACACTCCTTAGAAGAACAGTTGTGCTGTCATGAGTGAATTCTGGGTTATGTATGTAGTTCATTCAGAAAACTTTATCAATAACACTATAAATTGACTTAAGTAAAAATATTCTCAAAAACCACTCATATCTTTAGAAAAAGGGAAAGAAGTTTAAGGTCTAATTTTGTGAGTTTTGTAAGCATATATTACTGTATTTTATTACAAACTTACAAATAATTTCATCCTATGGTTTTTGTTTGAAGGGGCCAGAGTTAGGATCTTTTGAATTGATTGTGGATTGTGTTGATGATCTCAGAAAACTGGTAGAAAAATTCCAAGAGCAGGAACCAATAGTCATAGGAAAAGGTTCTAAACAAAAGGTATGTAAAAATCACATTTTAAAGCATATATAAATACTGGATACAATGTATCCTAACTGATACATTCTTATAAAGCCACAAATATCATGCTTAAACTGATGTATTTAAGTGGGGGGGAGTAATTCTTTTTATTTCTTTAGGAAGGAACCAGTTTGATTCAATGTCTTTATGAGAACTTTTGTTTATAACATTGTAAAACATAAATAATACTGATTATTTTTATAAATCATGAGTTAAACTTTTGATCTGTAACCACTATATTAGAGTACAATTTAGTTATATAAGTTTATGATTATTAATTGAGTTTACACACAACCATTTGAAAATAGGAATATTTACTCTAGGCTATTGATTGTGTTATGTATACTAGTGTATTCATATTTATGTTAGATGCAGCTTTTTAATTGAGTGGAACAAATTTAAGGGAATTAAGGGAAACATTTCCAACTTTCTATTGTCAGGTTTTCAACAAAGTGAATTCTTAAAAAGTTCTAAGTCAAAATTAACAAAAAATTATTTAATAAATAGAATATGTATCTTGTTAATAATGCTGGAAATTCAAAATTAATGAATATGTTAAAAAGTCTAAATCTTATATTTTAATAGGTGATAAAACCACCTACCAGAAAGCGATGTGTAATTGACTTACACAAACGTCTGTTGTGCTTGTTAAAAGAACTGGAACCATGGGAATCAAAGTTAATGCTAGCCACAAAGAAAGCCAGGTTAAAGTTGAACAAGGAACACACAATCTTCAAATCTGACCCCAAAACGGTTTGTCTATATTTATAATATATTTTTCAACAATGGTAAATTGTTAGTTCAGTAAATATGAATCACTTTACTTATATGAAATAGAATGTTAACAAATTTGCACCAGTTATTTGTCGTATCAAAAAGAATCTCTGTGTTGCAGAGATTAAATGTCAAGGTCAAGGTCTCAGAGCACTCCGTTAGTTTTATTGCACTTTTATAGATGCACCAGTATTGTGGTTAATTTTTTTCTTAAATTTTAATATGATGGATACATAATTTTAAAAGTGTTGCTTAACTTGCAACAGTTGTTTGTCAGTACAGGAGGGAGCTGCCTTCATGTTACAGAGCTCGGCTGATTTTCCATTGTCAAGGTCACAGAGCACTTATTAATGATTGAAGAAGACTTATACACCTATACTATAGCTAGGTTAACAACCATAACATGAACTACAGTTGTTAACCATCACATAAAGAAGTTACATTGACCTTTAAGATGCTAAGGGTCGAAGTCATCAACTAGATATATAATCTAACTACATTGTACGCTTTCATGAGGTGTACATTAAACTAATACTTTTAATAAATCTGATTATTTTTTGTTGCTTTATACCACATGTATTGCCTGTTTAAGAGCACAAGATAAGTATTGTGATTAAATTCACATATAACAGGAGTGGAGGGTGGTCTAAACTGCCAAGAGTCTAATTCATCAATGACATATTTTGCTGTATATAATAAAGTATTTAAATAAATGCATTTTCTTGACTTCAGGAAGCCCTGTGGGAAAGTTCTAGCTCAGATACTGATTCCAATGAAGAAGATAACTCAGATGAAGAAGAAAGTGAAACTGCTGTGGAAGTCAAGCCTGCTCCAATGGTTCTTAATATTGAAAATACTGGAATTAAAATAGGTAAGTGTGTTGTAAAAGAATTTAGATATATTTTATAATCTGTACTATGGGTGACTTTGTTTATACCGTTGGTCTTAACTGATACATTTAACTGGACAGACTAGTTTTCATGTATAATATAGTTAGTGGTGGCATAAGTACTTTAAGACATCTTCCCTGCTAATTTAGCAGTTACTAAGGTTATAAAGTTATCGTTCAACCTTTTAAAAGTTTAGTACTGTCAGTATATGTACATGCAGAATATACAAAAGTGTTACCTTGAAAAATAACATAACAGTTTCTGTATATTGAATTTAGAAGACATTTTGATAGTTCAATATTATTATGTTTTTTCGGACATTTAGTGGTTACTGGTGATTTAAGGAAAGATATTTGTGATCTGCACAAAAATAAATGGAAATGGAAATAATTTACTAAAGTAGACTATTGTTTTTTCTTCAATGTGTATATTAAAATGTTCTCTAAAATTCTTCTATAATAAACAGAGGTTCCTGAAGATATAGATGTGAGTTCAAGAGGAAGGATAAGAAAACGTAGAATAATACCCAACAATAGTGAGGAAACTTGCAAAAAACGCAAACTTCCAGTTGTAACAACTTCAGGGGAGACTACTCTTACAACTTCTCACGGTTTCACTACACAAACACAGTCAAGCCATGTGCCTAACATTCTGCAGCGTCCTGGAAAGATCCTACCAGGACAGTGTAACATTATATCTACTGTTGTAACAAAGGGCAATGGTATGGCAAGTCAGATATATCTTCAGACTAACCCTGGAGGTGGACAGACATTACTGACAAACCTGTCATCTCAAGGATTATCTGGCATCAAGTTTGTGTCTCCAACAAGCTCTGGAGGAGCAACATTGCAACAGAACAGTGGTTCTGTACAACAACAGAAACTTACACTCCAACAACAACTCTTATTGCAACAGAGGTCAATGACTTCTCGACAGGCATCACATCCAGTTATGCAGCAGCTTCTCTCCAATGCACAACATGCAGCTTTATCTAAAACAGGACAGGGTGGTCAACCAGCCAAAGTTGTCATGTACCAGTCACCAGGTGGTGCCAGTTTAATACAAAAATCTTCAGGTATTACTTTATATGTATGGTTTCACGTGAAGAACAAATATTTGTTTAATCATGATACAAATTCAGAGAAATTTTTAAAAACAAATACAGTAACAGTACATTATTAATGTTATTCTTTACCAAGAACATCAAATTTCATCCCCTTTCCATGTTACAAGTATTTATCGTCATCAAAGTTGAATTATGTTGAGATCGTAATGGGGGGGGTGTTAAAAACACAGATGAATTCAAGAGACTAATTATGGCACATGATGATGCAAATAACGCCTGTCTGTGTATTCAGAAATATATTCATCTTTGATGTCAATTTAAACATTATTCTTAAAGCAAATTAATCTATTTTTCAGGCATGAATACATCTACATCAGTTACCAGTACATTGGTAACAGGTTCTGCTGGACAGGCAACATCCTTATTGACTGCCAGTGGTGTGTCATCTACTAACCAACAATCTACAAACCAGCAATCCAAAGTTCAGTATTATGCTGCAAACATTAATAGTTTACCTCCAACAGTTATTCAACAACTTGTCAAGTCAAATGCCCTAAAATTTCCACCTGGAGGGTGTCAATCTGGCATGGTTCTTTTGACTGTAAACCAACAAGGTCAACTGACCTTTGGTCAAGGGGCCCAAAACAAAAATATGGCATCGAAGGTCACAGTGCAAATTCCAAACAACAAACCAGTGCAGAATGTGAACAGTGTTGCTTCAGGCACAGCTAATTTGACAAACGCAGTTCAGACAGCATCTTCAGTTGCTCCCAAGAGTATGGGTTACTTTGCCAATAGTGTTATGAATTCTCCCAACCAGACATTAACTACGGCTGTGAAGACATCATTTCCAGCGTCACTGTCATTGTCAACTGTTACAACACCTACTGTGATTGGATCTGTAATGTCTACTCCACATAACTTCCCAGCATCAACATCTCAGAATAATACTGTTCAACCAGGTGTACATAACACTTCTCTGTTGCCCTCGCAAAATGTCACAGATTTAACTTTGGCTAATGTCAACAGATCAGTTTCACAAGGCATGACTGGATCGGCAACAAACGGTCTTTTGTCATCTCCCTTACAGTTTCACAGCGAGGAACATAAACCTACAAACTTAGGTAAACAACATACATATGTAGTGCGGCACAAAGAGAATCTTATTACAGATAATACACCCACTGTAACACAACCATTAACTATAAAAGTCACTCCACAAACTGGCTTTTCTTCAACTCAAAAGTCCCAAGAAGCACAGAATCCTGCACAACTAACTTCATCTCTTTCAAAACCTGCAATTTCCGGTGCTAATAAAACGATAATGCCAAAACTGCCACCTACTTCACCAAACAGAGCTGTGCATAAATATGCAAACAACGTCACCGTCAAGTCTCTTCTGGAAGCCAGGAAGGGTGAGGACAATACTGGTAAGCAAACGGTGGAAACCACAAGTACAATTCATGATCCTGTGAGGCCTGTGACAGAAGTTTTTGTGCGGGCAACACCTGATGGGATCAAAATGATAAAGATTCCAAGTAAGGAAGTTCTTGACTCTGCTGCTGTCCAGGCAGTTGTCAATACGCCTGTGAAAACATCCTTACCAACTGTGAACATAAAAGTACCATCTCCAGTGACCTTACCATCAATACAACCAAGGAGGAATGTCACTAAAACCATACAAAGTATGAAAGCACCTATACCAACTACACCAACAGTTGAAACTATGGCAGCTGATAGTCTAAGTGTGGTTAATCAAGCAGGTAGTAATGTGAATAATAACTCAACTTCTGTTGTCCCTCAAGGGACCAGTAATGCTGTAGCCAATACAAATTTGTCACTGATGGCTCAGTTACAGACAAGGAGTGGTGGTCAAATGTTGTTGACTGGTGTTAACAAAGCAGCCACAATTGGCAGTGGTCCTGTGATTAACCAGCAGGCCGCAACCCAACAAACTGCAATGTTAAAAATGTTACCTCAAAACCAAGGTGTTGTTCAGGGCTACATCACACCACAAGGCTTGTTCATTCCCCAGGGGGTTATACAACAGCAGCAGCAAGGCAATATGACTGCTGGGCTGCAGAACTTGAATGCTCAACTTTTAACTCAACAGGCTCTACAAAATGTTGCAATAGGCTCTTCTGCTATAACTTCTACAAATGCTGTCTCAGTACAGAGTGTAGTTACTAAACCATTAATCTCACAAACAGTTAATGTTGGACCACCTAGTTTGCCACAAAGTGCTCACAGTTATGCAGTGCAAACACAAAATAAAACAGTATCAAAGACTTTGGTTTCACCTGCTTCAGTTACGTTGACTGGACTGAGTTCTGTTGCACCTTCAAGTGCAGTATCTTCAATTGGAAGTAGTGTAAAGGTGCAGTCTAATCCTTGTGTGCAAATAACAAAACACCAACCATTAAAGAGTGCAGCAGTACAAAACAAACCAACTATTCAGATGAATACTTCAACACTTAAGAATTCTGTCCAGCAGAAGATTCAGCAACCTGTCAACATACAAACATTAGGTGGAGCATCTGCTACATTACTCAACTTAGGAAACTTTGCAAAAATTCCAAATCAGTCAGGAAATGTTTTCTTACCTGGAATGAACATACAAAAACTCCAGGATTCCAGTGGAAATATTGGTGTACTTGGAGGAAACACAATGAACATTGGATCTGTGATACAAGCTCCCACAAATTCTACAGGAGTAATATCAGCTGCTCAAAAACAAAATCCATTAAATATGTACCCTCTAGTCTCAATTGCCAGTAGTCAGATGTTAAATGTAGTCAGCACAGCTGGGCAAACAGCTCAATTATTACCACCTTCATCTCCAGTTAATGCTGGACCACAATCTCATGTTCAGTTGATACCCCCTCAGTCCCCTATCAATCCAGTCCCTCCTTCACCAATTCAGTTGACAACCCCTATTCTTGGACACATGACTAACTCACTGGGCAATACTGGAAATGTTGCAACTGTTCTTGGACAATTGGCAAGTCCTATTAATAAAACAATTCTTGGACAGCCAGGAGTTGTTGGTAATGCACAACTAATAGGCCAGTCTCCTGTTGCAAATATTTCAAACAATTCTGTGTCTTTTGTTGGACAGCAACTTAACATTGGTGGAAAGTTAACACAAATTATTAATCAACCACAAGTTACAGGATTACCCTCCAAGCAAGCGTACCCATATGTTTTAGGCACATTGGGTAACCAATCTTCATCGTCAGATTTAATGAAGCAATTAGCAGCAGCTCAGATTTTAGGATCATCACAAATCCAGTTAGCAGGATTACAAAATGTTTCTTCTGCAATACAGACACTGGGCTCTACATCAAGTGGAAATATAAGCTGTGTGCCAGGGGGAAGTACTGCCACTGTATCAGCACAGCCTGTACTCCAGGGTGGACAAGTTCCTACATCATTCAACAGACTGACAAATATCCAAGTACAGTCGACAAAAGGTGTCCGTCCCTTTCACTCTCTTTATGTATCTCCCAAGAAAGATTTAGTTATCCCTTCTGCAGGTGTAGAACACACAGTTAACAAACCTGTGTTGAAGCTAGCCTCACCCCGTGCATCAACACTACAACCAAGATTTCCAGGAATGATCACAAATCCTATTGGCACCTCCCCAGTAATATCTCAACCAAATAGACAGCAGATGATTGTGTCGCAAAACTTCTCTCTATCAAACACACAACTGTCTACAGCATCTCCCCATGTTTCTTTACCGAACACAAACATTGGGAAAACGGCTATTAATCATCAGCAAGTTAATCTCCAGGTGTCAACAAAAGGTGGTGCTGTTATAATGTCAACCTCTGCCAATGCCATAGGTAATGTAAATATTCCACAAATAAAACCCACAATACTCAAATCTAGTGGTGCTTCAGAGTTAGAAAAACAGTCTGCTATTGACACAGTTAAGAACAGTGTTGTATCGACAGTGACAGTTTCACCAAACTCTGCAGAAAGTTCAATAGGATCACAAAAATATTTTTTGTACAATGTTGGTGGTCAGTTGATTACTCCACAGGGAGTTCCAGTCACTGTAGAAAACGGTGTACTCAAAGTGTTACCATCGCAAAGAAAATCACCCTCAACAACAACTTTGTCAAAAACTATCATGCCAGGAAGTCAACTACCTATTAAAGTAATTCCAAAACAACAGAAGCAGGTTTTTGTTTCACCTAGAGCACTGCATCCAACACAAAGTGTAGCATCAGTGACAAGTAATGCAGGTGTTCCTCCAAGTTTGCACATGAATAACCCTATCACCATTTCTTCCACTGCTGTGGAAGAAAAAACTGCAACAACCCATACAAATCTAAATTCAAACCTCTCAAAACCTTCATTATTACATAATGTCGGTATTAGTACTGTATCACATTCCAGCAGTAACGTAAAAAGTGCTTCTCAACCTGTACAAGTGCAGTATCCAAAAATCGCTACATCATTACCAAATGTGCTGTCCTCTGCTTTACCAAGCATTGTACCATCTGTGTCAGGCTCGCTGTCCAGTGCTCCAGTGTCTGGTACAGGTTATATTGTTATGCCGGGCACTACTGGGCAAACACAGATCATATTCCCACAGGCTAACTTAAATGTGAACTCTGTAGGGAATAGTGATATTGCCACTGCATCTGTAACACCCAGTTCAGCATTTGGAAATATTAAACTCTTGAAATCAACAGACATGCCAGATTTTCTAACTACTTTGAACAACACTGGTAGTATAAATGTTCCGAAAAATAATGTGACAATTGCAAACCATCAAGGGATTCAACAGTTGCATAACTCTCAACTAACGAATGTGAATGATATGGATACATCTGGCACAAAACAACATGTGCTTAACACACCTCATAGTGCAGTTAAAGGAGTGTTAAAACTACCATTAGATCATTCAAATGATTCTTCAAAAGGTGAATGTAATTCCAAAAGCATAATTTCAAATGGAATTCATTGCAAGCAAGATGGGAAGAGTCCTTCAGTCAGTACAGAGAAAGGTACCACTAACCTTGTAAAGAAAGGGGCAGAGAAAGAAGAAGCTGCTTTAAATCTATTGTCCTTAGCAAATCAAGGCTTAAAGTCATGACAGACTTAATGTAATGTTGTAGTGTGTTGACATGTTATTATTATGTTACTAGAGTGGAGTGATTGACAGGGGTTGACATACAATGTACTTGGATGTTTGTGTAATTCTGGTCAAATGTGTACTTTTTATTTATTTTTTTCTGGCTTTTATCTTGATTTGTTTATTTATACAAATTATATACAGTGAGTGTAATATATAAAATGGACATTTAAAATCTTATCTGTAAAAAAACAAAACAAAATTAGATCAGCTTTTGAGCCAAATTTTATTCAATTAAAATGTATAATATGTAGCCATCTGCTTACTTTAACTGCCTTTAGCCTGAAAACATTTTGACAATTTTGAGAGCTGTATGAAGAATCTTGTTTCACCTGTTGAGAAATACTTAAACATGTCAGAATAAACAAGTTTAAGTTTTATAATATTCTTTAAAAGGATGTTTAAGTTTGAGTGGATAGGACTTAACTTACTTAATGAGAAACCAAACCTTATTTATCAAGATACATTTATGAGTGTTCATAAGATAATGTCGATATTAATTTAAAATTTGATATTGTAGTAATGTAATGCAATTCATGTGCTGATATATATATAAATGCCGTAAAATGAAAACATTTAATCAGAGATTGGGGTTGTGGAGAACATTTTGTGTTGGAAATCATGAAGAAGGGATTGTTACATGTCTAGCTGTTAGACCTACAATTGTTTTATTCATTGTTGTGTCTTTTGAATGGTTGATACTTTGATTCCTTGTTGTGTGACTTAAACAAAGTAATCAGTGTTATTTATTCTAGCAAAGATAAAGATATCATAATTAGGTTTTTTGAAACAAAAGATGAATATTTTATATTAGATTTTCTAAAAACCGTACTAATAGAAAGTAAGTTCAAACAAAATTACTTGATAGAGATATGCTAAAAGCCAGATAAACTTTTTTGTATGGCATTTATTTGTTTCTCAACACATGAAATTTCTGCTTAAAAGGGAACAGGGCATTTATGTTAGAAGAGTGATGTTTCTTATACAATATTAATCTGTTGAGGTACATGTAGATGTATAGAGTGAACTAACTTATTATGTTTGATGTGTTATAAAAGATACAAAAGATTGTAAGAAATACTTTAATATTATATAAAATAGTGTTTATTGTTGGAACAAATACAGGTTTTACTGTAGGATTAAAGAATTGTCATGAAAGATTTGTAGCTTATTAACTCTGTTAAAATATAAACAGCTGCTTGATGATAGCATGTGTATTGTATGTAAGATTATTTGATTGATGTTGACTCTTTCTTAAAAGTTAAAAGCCCTGTAAGATAATTGAGACTCACTACTTCAATATTTACAAGCAACTATGCTTATTGCACAACCTGATAAAAATGATAGAAATGTCTATAAGGGAGATTATTTGTTTTAAAGGGAAAGTAAACCAGCCTAGGACTGGTTGAAATGTTTATAAGGGAGATTATTTTGTTTTAAAGGGAAAGTAGCCAGCCTAGGACTGGTTGAAATGTTTATAAGGGAGATTATTTTGTTTTAAAGGAAAAGTAAACATTCTAGGACTGGTCCTCATCAATACTTTACACCACAATACAGCACAATGTTTCCAAA
Source organism: Pododesmus macrochisma (assembly GCA_032359645.1). NCBI lineage: Eukaryota > Metazoa > Mollusca > Bivalvia > Pectinida > Anomiidae > Pododesmus > Pododesmus macrochisma. The sequence continues at coordinate 12,001 of JAUMGZ010188145.1, forward strand.
TATACTCATAACAATTGTTTGAGGGGCATAGCACAAAAAGAAATGCAAATGGTACTTAAGTTTATCAAGTTTAAAGTCACTTAAAATATTAAATAAGGAATGCTGTGTTTTGTTAGAAGAAAAGAAACACCTTCATTGTGATCATTGTCCACATGTATGGAGCTCTTCCTTCTTTTTTTTTTTTTTTGCTGTTTTCATTTAATTGTTGATAGCTTGATTTATTGAATTGGTATACTATACCAAACTATACACAATGAGACACTTCAGATTGTTTTGTAAATGATGTAAAGAAATGTTGGACCATAAATATATTACCTGTCTATTAAACCTCAGTGTCAACTTAATCACATGTACTTGTTTATTAAACATGATTTTGGTCAACATCATATGTAATCTATCCTATGATGTTCCTAACTATCAGTGTCACACTACCAAATATAGGGTGGACATATGTGATCGTAATTTAATATTCAAAACAGATGCAAATATCACCACTTGATTGTTATTTTTTAAGCAGAGTTAATTTTTCATATTTGTCCATTAGATTATAAAAGTTATAAAAGTAATTTATTTGTCACATTAAAACGTTGCATTTATTGTTAAAGTGAAGAGATCATCAACAGGCTAGGTTAATTGTATTTACATAGTATATTTGTTGTGTGGAATGTAACAGTGCTTACTGTGGGACAATGTTGGTCTGTGGGTGTGGTGTACCTTACAACGAGAGTGTACTTATATACTACTATCCATCGTCGTCCTCATGGTGAGAGTGGACATATTATAACTAGAATTATGGGGCATTTGGCAATGTATGGAAAATAAATAAATGATCTCCAAGTCTGGATGGTATGCATATTATTTAGGGAACTACCATTGATATTATCTCATCCAAAACATATTACATACACACTATCAATAGAACAAGACCATACAATGTTACACAATAGTAGCATGTAAGAAGTTCTATTTATTATACACTTATTTTGTATGGTTACTGTGTTGCACAATAAGTTTTACAAGTTCACAATATACTGAACCACATTTTCTATTGGATTAATTGAACTTTTTGTTGAAATAAAACTTTGATTTTTGTGATTCAGATTATTGATTTGGTTTTTGGTACCCATTTCACAGCATAGAATAATGTTATTCCTTCTCTCATCAAATTTTAACAGAATTAAATTCAATTGATACATATTTGATTAACAAGTGTCACACATTTTTCTCGTTTTTATTAACCGCTGCAATTCAGAATTTCCACTGTAGCTATCACACTTTTGGTTAGACTTCTCCAGTTACTTACTTTTCTCCAGACTTTTTTTTCCACATACTTGGAAGATTGTATTTGTAGATGCATATTTAGATGTTCTTCCTGCTTTCATAAATGCATCCCTGTGATGAATTCCAAATGCGATATTTATCCCCCGCTTTTCAAAGAAAACAGAGAAATATTTAGGTCTGTCAGTCTGTCTGTCAATCTTTGGTTACCGTGCTCTAACTGCCCTAAACATGGTCAAACTTCAACCAAATTTGGTATGCAAGTACATATTGACAAAACTTGAGCTAAATTCAAAAGCCAATGCTGTGTATGCATATTAACAAATATTATGAGGTTACAAAATCTCGTTGGTCGATTGTTTTTCCTTGTTCTAACTGTTTTTCCTTGTTCTAACTCCCCTAAACTTGGTCTGATTTCAACCGAATTTGGTATCTACATGTTGACAATACTCGACAAAGTTTGATAGCCAATGCGATGCATGCATATTTACGCATTTTAAAGAGGATATACAATTATCATTGGTTAATTGGTTTCCATAATCTAACTGCCGAAAATGTTGTCCAATTGCAGCTAACACATTGTCAAGACTCTAGCTTAGTTGTTCCATAGCCAATGCTTGGCATTCATATTTACTTATTTTAAGGAGATTATTTGATTCTCATTGGTCAATCGGTTTCTGTGCTCTAACTGACCTAAAGATGGCCCAATTCCAACCTAATTTTGAATGCAAGTACATAATGACAACACTCAGACCAAGTTTGAAAGCCAATGCAATGGTTATATTTACACATATTAATGAGGTTACTAAATTCATATTAGTAAATTAACATCCTGCTCTTACATCCCAAATATTGCCTGATTCTAACCTAAAGTGTGAATGTACATAATGACAAGATTCATGTTAAGTTTGATAGCCAATGTGGTATTTTATTTCTTCAAAAATGTCCATCAAGCGGAGGATATAGATTCCACAAAGTTGCTTCACTTTATAGGTTCCGTTTCATTTTCTGTTATCACATTTTGCATTAACCGTCGCTTTCGGAAGTCCTTAAACAGGAACTTCCATGTGTTGATACCACTCACTTTACATTAAAACATGTCGCAGTTACTTTTATATCTGCTTGAAAGCCTTGGGCATAATTCTTCATTTAACAAAAATATATGCAACCATGATGTATACATATTGTACCCTAAAACTAAAGGGTCTAAATAGCAGTGTCCTTAAAATTTCATCATGATATTTACACAACATTGACTTCAAGAAGTGTTCATCTTGGAGCTTTTTCAAGACCAAAAGTGAAAGTGCATTTTTTATCATTAACATGAATCAAGTATGTTTCATTTATTTTGTATTTATTTTTGATCATCATAATATTTATTGTGTATATATATTTGTTCAGTGCTTAGAACACAGAAGCAGTAAGTGCTGACCCAATTAAGACTTAAAAGTTTAGTTTCTTGTTTATGATAATTGTTTGCTTATACTCCTACAATAAATCAGTTTACTTGAGCTTTCTTCATTTATACAGTTTTTCTTTATTAACATATGAACTGTTCTTAAAGATTCAGTTTGTTATTCTTATTTTGACTCTTCCTGTTTAATACTATGCAAATCAAGTTTAAATTTTTTAATAGAATATGATTTTATTGATATGAAAGAAGTACCGAATACATGATACGATCTTATGTGAGAATATTGAGAATATCTTTATTGCCTATATTTGTTATATATGAATGATTGATAAAGTCAAACTCTTTGAACATAGTTGTTTTTCCCCCAATTTTTCCTAGCATTTCAATAAATCCCCAACTATCATAGTGTCAGAAAAGCATTTAGGCATGGAGTAGACATGTGTTTAGAGCTGCATGAAACAAAAGAATGTTTGTATATTTTTCCATTTTAATTTGACAAAAGATAAAGAATGAAAATTGTTGGAGAATTAGATGTGAAAACAATCTAAAGCATTCATACAAACCAAAATTAAGTGCAGCTATTATGATTTGCTAGAAACTAGCCTGAAAAAAATAGGCAGACATTTAATGATTGATTTATGTTCATTTTTAAATGAGAAAAATATTTGAAAGTGGAAATATAACTATGCATTCAAAAACTGCTCTGAATTTTTGGTTACAGTATGTATCTACAAATTTTCACCAATTTGGACTTAATTAAGTACAATGTATAAATGATCACATATACATGAGATTTCAAAAAACGTTTGTTACTGTGCAGCTATAGTTTATATCATCTTCAAGAGGATTTCACTTAAACTATAAGGCGTAATGAATGTTAAAGATGATATAATGTTTAAAATTATGATGGAAGTGATTGTTTTATGGAAAGTTTGTTAAGAATATGTTGTACAAATGTCTTCATCCTGAACATGAATCATTGCTTACATCATCCAACTAAAGTTCTACATTTTGTGTACATCAAAATGCACTTCATACTAAATATTGTGTTACGAGTGAAGGTGAATACATGTATTATGAAACAAGTCTGTGAGGTTGAAATAATTGTAACCAAGGCGATATGTGAAAATATGTTGTCAAATTTTAGAGATAAAAGTTAAGAAAAGAAAATTGTGAAATCAGTTGACACCTCTGCATAGATGTTCATGTAGCATCTCATAATATGACACTAATGTACACTTGCATACACTTACCTGTATATCATTCTAACTTTTTTGATTTTGAACAAAATTTCTCTGTATCGGATGACTATCATAGAAAAATTGTTACTAAAGTGGTTGACTTTTCATTTTTCAAGTATAATATCACTTAAAACAGACTGAATGCTATGATTGCAACACAACTGAGAAAACTGCTTACATAAAAGCTTTTAATTTTTCTGTGAACAGTTTTTATTGATTTTATTTAATGATAAAATCTTGCTGTTACTGTACTACAATAGAGAAAAGTGGATTTTAATGCCACAGCTTAAATGTAGGAGTAAACCTGACCAAATCTTCATAGATAAGATCTACAGTGATTGTTAACAAAGTATATTTTCTGCAAATGTTCAACATGACTGTAAATAGTGGTTATTTAATGTTTGGAATAAAAGATGTTCCATTTCTTGATTTCATTTTTGATTTTTTCTTTTGAAAAAGTCTTTATCCAGATGAAAAATGACTTGGAAATAAATATATAACAAGTATCAAAGTTGTTTTAGTGAAAACTTGAAACAAATGTATCCCCTTAAACCACAGAATCTAAAGGTATGACCTCCAGACAAGGAATTATTTTTAATGACCTTGACTTAGTTCCTGAACCTCACAGCGACCTTGTTTTTATTTGTGGGACACTCTGACTGACAATGATATGTATAAATCTATCTTTTAAAAGAATGTGAAATTGGCATGTTAAAAATTGTGATTTACTATTGGTATTTAATGTTTAATTTAATACCAAAGTACTATTTACACTCAAAACATGGAATAGGCTTGTCATCAATTGTTTGTTTCTTTGGGGTTTAACAGTCCTTTTTACACCAGTCTAGGTCATATCAAGGAAAATCTCATTCCTAGCTAAATGCTCAGCATTCCTGTAAGGTCTAGTTGGCTTGGTGTCAGGATTATGTGACCAAGTGAAGTATCATGGCAATATGTCCTGGCATGTTTTAGTGAAACAGCATTATAAAGTCACCTTAGTGTGCACTACTACAAGCAGACAAAGTCTCAATATGATCTAGAAATGTGTTGAAAGGGACATTAAACCCAATAAAACAAACCAATTGTGATTCTTGGGATGAAAATGGTGTTGCACATTTATGCAGCATTAGTCAAATCTGTCGGATCAATTTAAATGGACATTATTATTTATACAGGTCTTTGGCAGGGTACATAACATCTGTATACCCTGCAAAAGACCTACATGATTACTTTGAAGGAGAGTTTTGCCTCCATTTCTTCCTCTGAGTAGCTTGCAAATCTTGTAGTCATTGTTTAGCAGACATCTTCAGGTACAGCTTTGTAATGGGAATTTTCTCCCCTACTGCCCAAATAGCACATGCTCGTATGTACCTTATCAAGTTTATGAACATATAAGTTAACAAATCAGAATGCAACATTTATCTTTTGTAGTACATGTAGTAGATGCCATTTTAGATGACATGCAGCCATATCAAATACACATTTAAAAGAGGACCAGCAAAAGAACACATTAAGTCTATTTCTTGGAAGATGAAAATATTCCTAGTTCTGTTGGATTAAATGTTATAAGAAAAGATTAAGGCAACAAGAAAGACAACATCAGAAGTATATGTAATGTGATAAAACATATTTAATCGAAAAAATAAATTAAGATTACACTAGAAATAGTTGCAGATACGACAATGTTTACTTCAATACAAAACATTTTCAGCAATACTTGTTATAACACACATCTACATACTATTTGCTACCTTGTCTGTTATTGAAAAAGAACTTTTTCCATATTGCCTCAAAATCTTAAATAGCACTTTTTGTCTTTTTATTTTATCTACTTTAAGACAAACAAAATTAATGATTTGGACCTCAGACCTTCAAACTAACTTATAACAAATATGTTTGTGTTATCCATGTTAAATGGTATCATAAATAATCTTACATAATTTTCTATTTATGTTAAAAAAAAAACGACTAAAATTTGTTTTAGCCTAAAAATTTAAACATCTAGCATTCAATAAAAATATAGTTGGTTGTAAGAGGAAGAGAGCTGGTTTTTTTCAGGGATAAAAATAAGCTCATTTTATTTTTAATAAGTTGCTGCTAAAACAACTCAATAATCAATACTCTTTGCAGTTTCAGTCTTAAGATGTTCAAGTGCTAGTAATTATGTGTCGAGAAACTTGATTAAGGTTTCTTAAAATGTAATAAAATAATACATATGTGATTTTTAGCACAATCAGCCATCTTCATATCAATGCATGTATACTATAAACTTAACAATATGAGATTTTTATGAATTAGTTAATATTGCCATCTTAACAAAGGACATGTTGAGTCAAAATCAAGATCATGAGTATCACCACTTTCAAAAACTTAAGCAAAAGAACAAACTTCTACAAACTCCAAATATCACAAAAAATAAAAACAAAAAATTCATTTAAATACACAAAGAGATTTCTCTCCATTCTTTATAATATGAGATTCCTCTCCATTCTTTATCATATGAGATTCCTCTCCATTCTTTATAATATGAGATTCCTCTCCATTCTTTATAATATGAGATTCCTCTCCATTCTTATAATATGAGATTCCTCTCCATTCTTTATCATATGAGATTCCTTTCCATTCTTTATAAATATACATGTAGTTCCAAATGATGTAACAAAATTACACCACATGTCACTGTCAAAACTGACTACAACAAAAAAACAATTCGGTAAACTTAAATACTTTAAAAGGCTAAATTTCATCATAATTGTTATCAAAACTGCAACATGGTCAATAAATAAAATCAAAGAATTGTTTCTACATTTGAAACGTGGCATATCAAAGTGAAACACAATTGTACGGTTACTTGCTGGTTTCTGATGCACAAAGTGACATCAATACATGTACTTGAATAACACCATTCCTGCTAGGGTTAGTAATATTAGAATGTGCAGATATTTTACATTAAGAGACATTGAAACAATCATCATCTTAACTATTTTACACACCAAAAATTCATCTTGATGACTCCTTAGAAGTTGTACATAACAGTTAAAAATGTAAGCATTACTGTAACTTATTCATAACTACTTGAAATGTCAAAGTATTAAAGCATGAATATATTAATACACCATTAACATATACCGGTAAGGCATTCTATACACATGTGGAAAAAGTAAATGAAAAATTGTGTCAAATGAAAGTGTGCCAAAAAGCAAATTTCTTCTCTTCAAAAGTGAAGTCATGTACAAAGTATAAGAGTATTAAATACTAATAAAATTCATGTAATCAATCTTAAAACTGGTCTCAAGATTGTTCCAAAAAAGTAAAACATTTCTTGGTGACAAATGAATTCATGAACCAATAGGTAGCAATTACCCATAGATGTTATCAAATGGTGAAATATCATATTTACTTTTACACAATTACAAGAAAATGTATCTGGACAGATATGGCACACATTTCTTTGACACTTTAAACAGAGTAGATCATAGGCTTTATGTCAGTAAAATATCACAGTTTCAATAGCTATACATGTTCAAGTATACAACAATGTAACATCAAAGAGAATGTTCTACTTACAATATAATTATTCAAGCAAGTAACCTGCTTAAACAACAAATAATAACTCAATATCAAAAATCTACCAATTAGCAAAGACCTAATTGATTTTGTGAAATAAACTGACTTTCTTGTCTTTCTATATTTCAAACCTTCTGGTAAGTTCCCTAAAAAAAATTTAATAGGAAAAATTGAAAACTTTCTTTGCATAGAAATTGCCTAATCATGTTACACACAATTCTTTTATAACAGTAAGGATGACAAAAGCCTTCATGTGTCCATGCCAATTGACAATAGAAACTCATGTTCATATCTCCATACACTTTTTATATCAAGGAAACTGATTAAGTTCATATCTCAATACACATCATACGTCAAGGAAACTGATTTAGTTCATATCTCAATACACGTCATATGTCAAGGAAACTGATTTAGTTCATATCTCAATACACTTTATATCTCAAGGAAACTGATTAAGTTCATATCTCAATACACATCATACGTCAAGGAAACTGATTGTGTTCATATCTTAATACACTTTATATGTTAAGGAAACTGATTAAGTTCATATCTCAATACACATCATATGTCAAGGAAACTGATTTAGTTCATATCTCAATACACTTTATATGTCAAGGAAACTGATTGTGTTCATATCTCAATACACTTTATATCTCAAGGAAACTGATTTAGTTCATATCTCAATACACTTTATATCTCAAGGAAACTGATTTAGTTCATATCTCAATACACTTTATATCTCAAGGAA
>JAUMGZ010188146.1:0-13447 GCA_032359645.1 Pododesmus macrochisma
TAGTATCTCAATCGCATGTATCTTAATCACTATAGTATCTCAATCAAAAGTATCTTAATCACTATAGTATCTCAATCACATGTATCTTAATCACTATAGTATCTCAATCGCAAGTATCTTAATCACTATAGTATCTCAATCGCATGTATCTTAATCACTATAGTATCTCAATCAAAAGTATCTTAATCACTATAGTATCTCAATCGCATGTATCTTAATCACTATAGTATCTCAATCGCATGTATCTTAATCACTATAGTATCTCAAACACAAGTATCTTAATCACTATAGTATCTCAATCGCTAGTACCTTAATCACTATTCATAATAACTAATTTGTCTTCGATTCTAACTTCCCTGTCCTTACATGAAAAATTAAAATATGGTGATTGCTGTCGTCAGCCTTTAAAAATAGGCCATAAGCAATAATTCAAGTCACCAGCCTGATTAACATTCAATATCTCTTAGGGGTTGAATTCCTAAGACAATTTAGTTACTGTTACATTTGTAAGTGTGAAGGAATCACTTTCTGTGTGGAGAGAGTGATATCATACTCACAACAATACGAGAAAAATAATACAACAAAATCTCATTCTGGCTTGCATAAAGGGGGGAATTACTCAACAGAGCACGTAATTAATTGAATTATTCCCGATACTACAGGACAGCTGCTTTATAGAACAGGGGACACATTCCGACCTTATCAGTCAGGCAGGGGACATAAATCTTATTGTAACCTTCATTAGACGGGGCTCCCTACAGCAAACCTTAGTCAATTCTGGTGAAGTTTTGAGCTTCTCGGTATGAAGACAATCCAAGTCTACTAATCAGCGCCTTATTACAAAGCTGTGTTCTCATCACAAAGCTGTGATCTCATTACAATTTATAAATGGCCAATAAAACACTGGTAATGCATGCTACAAAATTAATAAAATCCCTCCAAAGACAATCTTAGGACTTTATTGGGGTCAAATATTGAAGGGCACTGCGCATAGGAATATTTAAGAAGGTTTACACTGGTCCTTGATGCTTGGAAATTCTTTCTAAGAAGGAAAGATAAATTATTTATGTTTTGTAATGAATTAGTACGGCTGCTTGCATCACTCCAGGATAATAATCCTTAGGCTATAAATTGCAGAAGTCCATAAAGGAGAAGTTATTGTAATGTCTCCAAGACGTCTTAATTCTGTAAATCCACTTTTATAAATGTGTTTGTTGGCACTATACAGAGCGCCACCAATAATGATTTACATATTTTACAGGACACAATCTCCTTTGACAAACCATCAATCATACTGGTGAAAATGCTTTTAAATCGGGTCAATTAAGCATACAATTAATATCCAATTAAAAAAGAGTAACCTTACAAAATGTGAACTTTCTTTTTGAACTTTTTTTCTTGAACTAAATTTTTGCTTTCTGGACAGTGTCAAGCTTTATCATGTACATGTACCTCAGTCTGATTTCTGTCAGTTTTTGCTTTAACTATATCCTTATTCAACATTTGTATAACATATATATGCACTTATTTAACTTGTCCCTTCAATATTTATTTTGTATTTATTGTAAAATGTTTTCTATAACAATTGATTTGTATAAGGATACAAAACCAATATAATGCTCTACAACTAAGCTTTGAGAGACGGAGACGTTTCACTATGACTCCAGACAAAAGAAAAATTGATGAACACAATAGTGCCATACCTGTATTTACCTGTAGTTAACGATCGATACATCAGTCTTATTGCACAGGTAATTAAGGCACAAGTAAGGATGAAGCTGCAACATGATGTAAAATATTGTACAGATATATACAGGTATGGATTATATACTGAACATCCATCATATAAGTATACACCAGATGATAGGGATGTACAGGTTATATATGGCACTGTCACTGACATAAATGGTCACATATTAACCAAAATCAGATCCACAATACCAAAAGGATCAAATTCACCGACACCTTTTTAGGTAAATATATAACATCAAATATTAAGAATACTTACCTTCTATAAATATTGAACCTGTTTAAGATATTGATATAAGTCACACCAATCAAGTTCTTTTAACCATAATTGTTTTTAGCTGACGTTACACAACTTGTAACTATGGCACCATATAAAGCAGCAACTAACCAGCAGGAGGATTTATCATGTAAAGCCGATGGAATCGTTCAGAGTAGATGGAATCGTTCCGAGTAACGTAAGCAATATTGGTCGTATCTGTTTTTCCCGACTTGTGCATCACCAGGATTGGGAATTACATATCATATAAATAATAAATCCATCGGTAATCAAAGCTCGAGGTAATCACTATGTCTTCTCACGTAATTGGTAGTCTCTAAGAAACTCCATTTAGCTTCGATTGCATCCAGCAGGCAAGAAACAGTAACTAAAGTATTCTTGAATTGCCACCAGGAATTGGAGATTTGTTCATCTTAACCTAACTGTGAGGGAGCGACAATGGTCATTTTTCAAATGACACTAATTCTGTTTGATTGATAGTAACTGCAAATTAAGCAGTGGTCTGGATTTCCTTGTCTAGAGAATGTCCAAACCATTCCGAATCTAAATATCCAAGTGACCGCCCACATGACCTTTCAATGTTGATGAGACACTTGTCCCGGATACTCTCACTGACCACCAGGAGAGGTATTACATTTCCCGCTGATGTGATATGCTAGCTTCACTTTATACCCCTGGGTCATTACAGCACCAGGAGTCTGTAGGTTCTCTCTTTGTTTGCTAATTCACAGAACAATTGTATTATGGCCAGTGGTCATTGGTCAACTTGGATGACCATATTGTGCATTATTATTTTTATTATTAATTCTCTGTCAGTATTAAACTTGCCCTCCTCATTGTGGGACTATTCATTCTAGTCACCTAATATTATAATGTCATTTCTCAGCTACAATGAGTCTTGTTCAGGCCTTTCATACAAAGGATATGTCCACTGAATTAAAGAATAACAAATAATCTAAAAATATCAAAATTCTCTCTTGTAATAAATTATTAAAAGGTCAATAATACAAAACTCTGGCATACTTGTAATGTAGAAAGCATTTAAATATGTATTGTCTCATGCAGATGTGCATTTTAAGGTTAAGTTGATTCCATTTATATGCACTTCCTGATGATCACAATGTATGTAAGTCCTTTAAAAGTTCCTATCAAGCACTATTCACAAATCCATTATTTGAACAAAGTGTTGATGGCTTACTTCTCCAATAGGAAGTCCTACCTCCGTAAGTGTCACAACAATACAGCCAGTCGATATAGGCATGCCATAATGGCCTATAAATCCAATTATTCTTCCAATCCAATTAAACGCTGTTGTTACGGCAAAGTTCACCCAAGGTGACAGGTGCTCTCCGTCATCGCAGGTAAATATTCCATGATGTAAAAATCCAGTTTTATTGATGGATATCCGGACCATCTGCGACACTATTGTACCAACATATGATTTTAAATATCAACTGATTGTCTGATGGCTAAAAACAATATTGCCTGCAGTGAGCAGCTTATTGTGTACCTTACGCTATATGAGAACGTTCTTATGACAACATCCTTGTGGCAGCTTTAAAAAGTACATGCTTTTTCACAATTACAAGCCATGTTTTGCGAAATTCAATTAGTGATCTGGCAGTGCTGCAGCAACACAGATTAGCGTCTGTGTAATATACATGTATTGTGGAATTAATAATTCATAATGGTGTGGGTAATGAATAAAAATAACTGTTTTACAGCAACAACAACCTATAGCTTCAATCAAGAATACACTCAACAGACTGTAAAATTACAACAACTGCATATTACAGCCACATAAAACTTCATACAGACTGCAAGAACACAGTTTACTGCTTCGGAACTATACAAATGCAATATGGTTAATTTCAATGTGTTGTTATATCTTATATCATAAACACTGAACACAATATAAAGTTTCATACAAGGACTGCAATGGTAATGTACTCCTAACCTTTTTTTTATTTCTGTCGTAAATGTTCATCTTTCACGATACAAAATAATAAATCCAGTTGACGAAATAAAGAATGTAAATGTTAATTTGTCCCTTGCTGTTGTAGTAATTCATTTTTACTTAAGATATTTAATGACATCAAGATTAAACTTTCCTAATAGATCTTAATTATTTATTTTGTCAATATTCAAAGGTGTGTAAAACAACATTTACCTCACTGTTGGTTCCTCTATCCTAGTTATATATAGGCTGTTTTTATCATAAAAGTATCAGTTTAAGAATATTTAAAGCACAGAAAAGAACTTCTGACAATATAAGTGATAATTGGGGACACACTCCAGGTGTTAATCCTGATCTTTCTGATAAACATGTCTGATTAAGAAGGATTATCTCCCCTGCTCTAAGTCTTCTTTGTTTCTTTAGCTAATCTTAATCTGTCACACCTTGGACAATTGACCATCATAAATGGCTTTTACTCTTTCTTTAAAAATATTAAACTAAAGCACATGGCGTGAATGTAACCTTACAATATAATAAACTGTCACTCTCAATTCACAATAATGAGAATTGAAATTTATATATATTTTTTTTGGACAAATTTTGTCTTTTTAAAGCTGTCAAGTACAATTTCTTTTTATCATTTCACTGCCTCTAGGATTAGTAATCATGATATTACGCTATAAGGTTTGCATGCACTGTTACTGATTTTGAATTTTTCTTTACTTTTTAATCCCATCTCGATCACCTTCAGACAGTTTCATATCTACTTTTTATATATATACATAAGACATTTTAACTTTTTTATATCTGGACATGAGTTCAGACAGTTTCACATCTACTTGTTATATATACATATGACATTTTAACTTTCTAATATCTGAACATGAGTTATCCTTTGTGACAACACAATAAAACTGCAAGCAGGTCCACAAAGACCAATATGACCTTTGAACAAGAAGAGAAAGGTACTAAACTTACCATTCTATCAATATTTGACCATGCCATTTAATAGTATATATCCAGTGTGTCCAGTTTATTAATGTTGATATGGTCACTTCACACAATATAAACCTACACACATGCAGTGCACACTGGGGTCACCTTTGGCTGTGTACAACATCAAAATGACCTGTTGACCACAGCAGGTAAATCATCTGACTGACCAGTGGGCAGTATGGAAATTTTGTTTATGACAGGTGGTCATACATGAGATGTACTGGCCAGTTCAAACAACACACAGTTTTACTTTAAACACATATTTAGATGTCCACTGTGTGTTCAGTGACAGGTTTTTAAGTTTCAATATTGTCCATCAGGGAATGATTCAAAGTAAACACAGATCCAACACGAACCCTTCCTACCTGACAAAGCACCTGAATATCTGAGCAAGGTCGTATAGAATCTTCACAAAAAACCTAGCCGGTGGGTGTGTGTATTATTGTTAGAGATCTGCACACCAAAGACTGAGGTTGAACTAAAGAATAAATATTAAGAAAAACCTAAATAGTAAGGCTTGATCTAGAGCCCTTAAACTCACAACTCTGCCAGGAAAACATTAATTACGAGCGTGTCAACAGAGACCATTCATGACACACGTAGCTGTAGAGCTGTAGACCCGAAGGGCCAGAAACAATATAAAGGGTCCAGGTTACCTTTCAAATTACTGATCTTTATGTTGTACATTAGGTCAGGTCAATAAAACACCTATAACATGCTCACCTGAATTTGTCAAATAGCTATAAAACAGACAGCTTTTAACAATTACCATGGCTTGTGCTTCCTGTCCCCTTTGGCAAATTTATCAGGTGTAAGTAAAAAGGATCAGTGGTATTAACCTATAACACCTCTCTATCATTTTGGGGTCAGTTTTTAATCCAGCCAACAGTTATTATCTTCCTTCAGGGTTGGTGATTATCAAGGACAATAAGTCCCATTTCTGGTGTGTAATCACAAGAGTAGATTGGCCTTGTGACATCTTCAGGGTAAAACCAGTCACAAAAACCCATACACTGGAATCCTACCCCAGTCATTTTATGGACAGGGTAATTTTCTAGACAATTTAGGAATTCTATGCCTGTAAGGAAGATAATTAGAGGAACTGTTGGCATTCAAAGTTCTAGCTTGTTTTTACCTTATAATTATATTGCTATAATAATCGAGTCTAACACGTTTAAACTTTCTTTATAGATCAGTGTGGTGATTGTCTGATTTTAGATATTGTCTATGGTTTATTACACCTGTACTGAGACAGTACAACACGGAGTGTTGACTGGCTGTGTGATAACTCAAATTACTTTACGTTTACCGGCATAACAGTTTCAATAGCCTTTTTGTGTCATACATTATTATTTTTCAAGTCTTGTTTTTCAATTTATTTTCAGTAGAAAGCCACTATTAAAACTTAAGAAAGACTTGTTTTGCGGTTGTGTTTCAGATATTTAGGGAATACCAGAGTAAGCTTTTTAAAGTCTCTAATGTTTACATAAGCATTGAAATATAATACACGTATGACACATGTTTCAACTATCTAGTAACTGTATATACTTTCTACTTCTGTTTTATAGGAATGTTTTGTATATTTTATATATATAATACCCCTTTGTAATCACCCATTAATTATGGTATCTCATAACAGTGAAGGTATGCTTGTGAAAGCTCGAATATGTAATTTAATTTTTCAGGCAATTCCACTTGATAATTGTGAGATAATGCACTTTACTGATGTCCCATTTCCCCTCAATTTTTAACAACCTCAATAAAAGTTAAGTGCAATTCCTATTTGTGAATTCACATTTAAAATTCAAGTGACAGGTGTAAACATGTATTTCTCCTATGATCTATATAGGTTACATCACTCAGAGAGGTGGGTTTTATAAATTTATCTCACATGTTAGGCAACACCTAGCTATGTTCCTATTGGCTGAAACCTGATTAGAAATGACGTCACAATACCGTGACCTCTCACATGAATGATTTATGCCATCTCTACGCTCACACACGATATAGTTCATTCTTCAAATTTGTATATTAAACTATTTTCTGAAGAATTTTAATTCTTGAGTTTATGTTTTAAAACACAGCGATCAAAATGACTATTTGTTATTTCTTGTTCATGCCTGGAACTATTTGTCTCGTATTTATACGCAGACGTCGTCCGCCACGGCTGATTCCAAATATCAACAAGCGATATTTTTATTGAATGAAAACCGTAGGAGAAAACTGCACCGCAACTTGTTACGATTGAAAGCCTCGGTTCTTTATAAAATCTTAAAATTAACTAACTCGAGTGAGATAAAACCTGATATCCAATTATAACTCATTGGGGAACCTATATATATACCATTAAAATTTACCAGTAAAGATTTTTTTTTATAAATGTAGAACTTCTTAATTTTTTCTCAGAGGGCTCTTGACAAACCCACATATAAATATTATACTTCAATCTAATTGTACAATGAATAAAACCTATTTGTAACATCTATAACTTCAGTCCCAAACATCAGAGCATTTCATTACTGATCTAGATCTATTGTCTAATAAATGCTGCAGATGTAAAATATGTGTTTTATATCCAAATTCTCTACAGAAAAACTTGAACTGTACTTTATTACATTTACATAACATAATGTAGTTAAAATAAATTTTATTTTTGTTTACAAAACAAGTTGAACTTAGAAACAAAATAAGAGTTACTACATATTCTATAGGTATATTCATATATTGAACCCTACATGTGTGAAATCCCCTGGACATTAGAATACATCATCTAACACCAATGTAAACTCTGTCTGAACTAAGACTTCACACTGACCAAGATTTCCCAGTGGTCAATCCAATATTCGCAACACACTGACATCAGATTCAAGGGAGACAATCCTAAAATCCCAACAAGATTATTCTCCTGAAGTAGCCCAGTACATAATGCATCAAACACAGAACGTTCAAAAACAAAGATGTATCCGAATCAATCATAAAAGAGTTTTTATGATGAAGTAGCTGTCATCCAATACGATTGATTTTATAACTTATGAAATGGTTCACTAATAAGAGGATTAATAATGCATTAATTTAGCTTCGGATGCTGCTGAGATGCTATTGGACAGATTATACCTCCTGCTAATGTAACCATCTCTGTCCTGAATACTCTGTCCTCAGATGACCGGTGGCCTCAGGCCAATTCAAAAGGCCAGCTCATCAATATCAAATGACCACAGATGACCATTTGGATGGACATAAGTCTTTGTAACATGCAGTAAGAGCATAAAAGGTGATTATTAACTTAGTACTGCCATGGACTGACCATAGATCAGGTCCTCGACGCAGCTCATACATACAACAAGGCTTTTACTCAATTCAATTTGATATATAACTCTACAATTGTTATAATGGACATTGGCTATTATGGTCAGGATAGAGACTTTATAATCATGGATAAATCATATTAAGAGAAATACAAGTGACATTTTGATATAAGAGATGCATTAACACATGAACCCCCTGTTATTTTCCTATAAGTGTGTTGGACATTATTGGGTCATTATTCACAGTGCTCTAAATAAGCTCTAGCTGGCAAGTGTTTTATTTCTATTGATAATACAATCACCAGAATGAGAAACCTTTAAATCATCATTGGACATATTTTCATTATACATTTTTCTTTGATCAAATAACATTTATTTATCAATATAATTAATAAGCTTTGAGGTGTTCATGTGAGTAAAACAGTTAGTTTAAAACCATCAACATGTTTAATAAAGAAATGGCTAGAAACTTTTAAAATGTGTTGTCTAAATGGAATATTTCACAGAATCTTTCGTCTGAAACATACATGACTTCATTTAAACTTTTAATTTGCAACTCCACTAATTGATTGTAATGTCTAGTAACAACTATACTTTATAAAGCACTATTCTAACATGTAATGAAGTAGCACATATCTAACATTTACAAATCATATGTCCACTGATGTAAAAACAATTCCATAAAAATAACTCTAAATAAACTTCAAAAATCTTACCTTCAGAACTTCAGTCATTAAAATCCACTTGTTTTTGATTTTGTAGCACTATGTTTGACAATAACAGTGTTACGACTTTGTATTCATGTGTTATATTACTTTCTGCTTGTTAAACGTACGGCACTTTAAAACTTGACGCCTCAGAACACAAGTAAAATCGCTCATCATATGACACATGAAAGTACTAACTGACTATAACATTTATATTATCGATCACTATCGCAGGCAAGATTTAATGTGTACAAATATTTACACTGGGTTTACTCCTACAAGGTTTAAATGGCCTCAAGTAATATGTATATGTGCAAGAGTTATTTCCCCTGGCTATGACATATGTTACATTTTTTGTTCTAATATTCATCTACTTACACCATATTTTATCATTTCTTATTCTATATATTTCAAATTAATGAAAACTGAAATTAATGTTACATATACATTTTTCGGATGTACCTTTCTGTTGACTTAATTTTTTCCTCTTTTCCAACCAATATACAAGAAATGTATACAATATGACTTATTTTTTGAAAGCTTTGAAGAAATCTATGAAGATAATCCTTTAATCTTGGGGGGTTGTTGATCTCTAGATGTCAAATTCATACTTTCTATCTTATCATTCCAGTTTATCTTCAAAATGAGAAACAAGGGTTATAACTCTGATAAGGAGTGCTCCTGATAATATTTGTTGATCATCAATGTGAGGCGTTCTATCGGAAGTGCAAAATGCCTTCGTGTCTTACGCATAACAGCGTTCAGATAACCATGTATAAAACAACTTTCTCTGAATGATGTGACCCCAGAAATGACAGATAATTCTGTACTCTACATACTTGTATAATGACATTAAAGTTGTGTTTTTATCTCGACTTAAGGATAGAGTGCACAGATAAAAGATTTGTCAACCCAAAATACATACGTAAACATACTTTCTGATTTATAAGTGCAATCTAACAGTCAGAATTTTACCTACCATACTCTTTAAAGTTTGTGTAAATAATCAACTTAATACTTCCAAATAAAGTTGGTTCACTTGAAATGACATATAATACCACAATAATGAGCAATATTCAAATATTTGAAATAAACCATGCCTTATTTGATGCAAGTGGCATGTATTAAAGAGGCAACACCTTTCAAAATCAATATTGAATTTACATGTACTTGAATCGCTTGTTTTTAATAAAGAAAATGATCATTTTCCATAATGTTACAGCTTTTAATCTAAAAAACTTCAATATATTAACAAGTTTACAAGCTGTTACAGTACAGCAGTAGGAATGTTAACTGCCATTGTTGGAGATTATAGCCAAGATATGATTGTACAACTGATGTTGTTATGTTTATTCTCTGCATGGTACAGAAGTTAGTTAATGCATGTACCCAATGACACAGAATCTGGCAGATTGATCTCCCGTTTGTTTGATTAGAATTCAATGCTCCTTTCAATACCTGTCTATGTCATATCAAGATGGTGTCTGCTTGTGACAGTGTGCAGTGGTAGCGACTTTATAGTGCCGTCTCACTGAAATATCATGCCACATACACAATGACATGATACTTCACTCGGTCACATTTCCTCACACTGAGCCAACCAGTCCTTCTCCTACCCAGAAAACTGAGTGCTTAAATTAGCAAGGAGCGGGAAGATTACCTAATTTTAACGTCTTCAGTTTGACGTGTCTGGGATTCGAACCCAGTTTGAACCTTCATCTTCTGCACACGAAGGGAACATCAACACAAAAATATAACACAACTGCTCTGCTGAAAAGGCTATTAAAGTAACTGTTGATTCATATATATCAGGTAATACAAGGGTAGCCGTTCACATATCAGGTAATACAAGGGTAGCCATTCCACATAAGTTAGAAGCATTGTTGTTATAACTGTGAATGTGATACAAGATACATGTAATGTTATAACATGACACAAGAGTTATATGCTGACATTAAAGGTAAAATTACAATGAAGAGATCAAACAACAGGCAAAATATTACAGAAATACAAAACCTCTGTATGACTATAACAATGATACAGGTGACTTCAAATGCACAAATACTGAATTACTCAACACCTGTTAGCTTAGAGAGGAATATAACATTCAGTTCACAACAGTATCAAGTCATTATGTTTGACACAGCTCTAACATTTATTATCAAAAGGTGAAGAAAATGTAGAAATAATTGTATCCATTTCAGCAGCGGAATTTTGTTGTTGTTTTGACACATACACAAAGAAATGTTAAAGTGTTAAAAACTTGTTTTATAATGCCTTAATTATTTTCTCAGAAAGCTTTTCATTGAGAATCTATTCTCGCTTTTGATGCATCCAATGGTATAAGAAAATCTATATCATGAATACAGATTAAACTAATGTCTACTATATAACGTTGAAAACTCGTCACTGAATTAGTGTAACTTGGTGTAAAAACATTTATCTAACTTAAATTCACACAAGTTTTATAAAACCTTTCATTCCAAGCATTCATTACAGAACATGAATTTAGATTTTTATCATCATTAAATATTTACAAATTAATTAAACACTTACCAGATTCTATCAATGTATTTGTTATTCCATGAAGTGAAATCCGTATGAAATAAAGTCATGAACGGAATATAACACAGAAATGTTTTTGCTCTTTTTTAGGAATAGTTGTAACATATCAAATACTGGGCACCACAAAGAAAGTTAGGTCCAAATTAAAGTGTTATCTTCATGTACATATATAAAGGTGTACACTGATTGGTGCTGGTCTCATGCATTACTTATGATGGGGTACATTTAATGGTCATGCTATCAAAGTGTGTGATGATCAGTTACATCACAACTCTCCTTACACAGACAATCACATAAATAATACACACAACACAAGTCTTTGATGTTGCTAGGTATCACACCACCTTCTTACATCCACCTTTTGATTTCTGGCATAATGAGATACTACTTGACATACATGGTCAAGATTGTAAGAGTTTTCTGCAGACTGGTCAGTATTTAGCCAAGGCACTGGACAGGCTGGTTAGGATATTGATTAAGATTAGGCTATTCACTCAACAAATAAGATAAAGTACTTAAGTGTTTACCCATTGTCCAAGTCAAGGATCATGGACAGTGCTGTGTCCATTGATCTTACGTAACCACAACTGACCATTAGAGACTTTAAAGGTGGTAGGCGGGACAGTCCACCCAGCCATTTTTAACAGATTAGGAATGACACTTCATGCAGGTAGACAACTAAATAGCTACAAGACTTTTTAATTGTATAGTAACTAAGCTAACTAACGTGATCCTAAAGTTAGTAGGGGTGAAGGAACTCTTAATATTAATGTATGCCTTAATTACTTCTACATTTGAATCTTTCATTAATCAGAAGTTGAGTTATTCTATATGGTATTCTTCACATATTGTTAAATGGGAACACATCCTCAAAAGGTCTTAATTGTCTTAACATCATTTCTTATCAAGTCTATTCATGATGATAAAAATCAAACACCATCCCCTGAATTAATGCCCCCAGTTTGATGTATTCAATATTGATTGAAGTTAAAATGAAATATCATAAATGCTTAAGAATTCCTAAAATCAAAATTAATTCAGCTATGTCCACTGCCTAAAATATTCACATATTATATATATAATAGTGTAGGATTATATCAAGACTGAAATCTCAACAGATGTAAAACAATATGATGGACTAGTCGACATTGGGCTACAAGGAGTTAATAACCCTCCTTCCCACTGGTGCTATTAGCTCAGCTGGTGTCTTGTACAAGAACAAAGACATTTCAATGATTGAACTTTTAATACAACAATAAAGTCGGGTCAATAATTTCATAATAAACATCTCCACAATGTTGTGTCAACAAATCGCCACCAGTTCCTCCTGCTCACAATACTACAGGTAATTTAATTACACATGTCTCCGACACTTTAGATCTAATTCACTTACGCTAACATTGTGTTCTGTCACAAGGCATCAATTCAAAAGGTCCCTGGGACCCTCATCATTTCACAATTTGTCACTGTTCATGAAGGTTTATCAGTTACAATCTACAACACACTTCTTTGTTTTCATTTGAATGGTTCAGAATAGATGTTTCTTTTAAAGTATTAAAATATCTCTGATTTTTAGCAAACGCATATTGGCCTTTCCATTTATATTTAATTGAAAGTTACTTCACTCTGTTTTTATTTTATTGATATTCTCTTTATAATCCCCCAATAAGCTTTCAGGACATTACTACCTGTCATTTCATTACAGAGTTCCTTTTATTAAAATTGAATATTTATATGTTTTTAAGGCAACATGATATTAAATTTAATGTAATTACTAGTGTTTTCACTAAAGTATTTATGGATATATAACAAAATACCACTCGTCGCAACTTCGGCCGTTTCCGTGTACTTCGTGTACTCAACTAACCTCGTCCGTATAACGGAAGCGGCC
>JAUMGZ010188157.1:0-13447 GCA_032359645.1 Pododesmus macrochisma
CTTCCTGCCAAATTTGGTTGAAATCTGCCCAGTAGTTTCAGAGGAGATGTCGTTTAAAGCAAAAGTTAACGACGGACTGACGACGGACGGGATTTGTATGAGAAAAGTCCACCTTGGACCTTCGGTCAAGATGGACAAAAAACACGAAACACGAAGTATTATTAGCGTCTACAGTTCGACCGGCTCACATTGGGTTGTGTTGAGTGCCTATGTAGATACAATGCACGCTGGATACAATGTTGATGCTCAATATCGACCAATATCGCATTCCTTCCATTTGATCATCTTTAAACACTGTAAGTTTATAGCAAAGGTCAATATATAGGTCACCAAAGGTCACAGGTCAAATTGGTCATCAATACCGACATTGTCATTTGCACATGTTCGAACAATGTCAATTTATACCAAAGGTTAATATATGTGTCACCAAAAGTCACAAGTCACTTGATCATCATTATCGACCAGAGCCCCATATCTGGTTTATTAATGTTACTGGGGTAATAATAAAAAAACAAGAGGGCCCATGGGCCTTAACGGTCACCTGAGTAATCCTTTTTTTTCAAAATGTACTTTTCAGCCTTCATAAGTGTCAGTGGCTTTGACCTTTGACCCCATGACCTTGAATCTTTGTCAAAATATTTCTCGCATTAATTCTTACAGCTCTTTAATACATATGTGTATACAAAAAGTCTACCGTTTTTGAGAAAATTGACATTTCCAGTCATCAGAATTGTCCACGACCTTGACCTTTGACGACTGAGACTTTGAAATTTTGTCAACATATTCCCCACATTATTTTATACATATGTATTTACAAAAAATCTACCATTTTAAAGATTATTAAAGTTTCTAGTCTTCTTAAGTGTCTGTGACCTTTGAACCCAATGAAATTAAATATTCCTAACATTATTTCTACAACTCTTTAATACATATAAATATACAAAAGTCTACCGTTTTGGAGAAAATTTACATTTTCAGTCTTAAGAAATGTCGTTGACCTTGACCTTGGTTCCCGCGAACTTGAATCTTTGTCAAAATATTCCACACATTATTTTCTATAAATCTCTAATAGAGATTTATAGAAAATAATGTTTACAAAAAGTCTACCGTTTTTGAGAAAGATTTACATTTTCAGTTTTCAGAAGTGTCAGTAACCTTGACCTAGGACCCGTGACCTTGTAACTTTGTCAAAATATTTCTTGCATTATTTCCTACAACTCTTCAATACATATGTGTATACAAAAAGTCTACGGTTTTTTATAAATAATTATTCTGTCTTCTGATATGTCCATGACCTTGACCTTTGACTCCGTGACCTTGAAAGTTTGTCGAAATATTCTTTGTTGAATTTCTAACAATTTTGTAATGTAAATGTGTATATAAAAAGTCTACAATTTCTAAGATAATTGGCAATAACTGTTTTTCGGAAAACAGATTTTCAAAATGGCCGCCAGTGGCTGTCTTAGGTGTCTGACCAGTCTGAAAAAATAACAACACCTTTTGCAGGACAGTATACTGAACATTCCTTTGAAGTTTTAATGAAATCCTTTCAGCAGAACTGGAGTTTAAATTCAAATTAGAATTTTAAGATGGTTGGCAGCCATCTTGGATTTCAGACCGCCCCGAAAAATAACAACACTTGGTCACAGCAAGGTACTTAACATTCCTTTGAAGTTTCATGTTAATCCCGTCAGTAGTTTTTCTTCGGCTCAGGTGACCTAAAAACTATACCTCGTTTCTTGTTCAGTTGTTTCCTTTTCTTTTTACAAAGTGTTTAATGTTTATTTACGATTAACATACCTGTTTTCCAAGATAAATTCCAAAGACCACCAATGTCAGCTTGCTTTTCATAGCAAACTACCTCTGGAAAATCTGTTTTGGTTTTCACCGCCGTTTTACTCAACCTATAAAGGCACGCGAGCCCACTTGGTCCTGCACCAATAATACATATTCGCTTCTTATTGTTGTTTTCAGTCATGATGTGAAGATCTGAAAAAGGATTTTGGCGAGTCTCTGTTTGCAAGTTTTTCGATTTTATTATATGTGTAATCGTTACGACTATTTCCATCACCTGTAATCGATGAATGACATTTACCCTGACTGCGATCAGCAAATTAAGTCACGCCTTGTTGAAAAGACGTCAAGCAATGGAAGTGTTTCATGGTGAGCAGTCCTTGGTGTTTCCACGTTAACTGCAACGATACTGTGTATATTTCAGTGTTGTATAGAGACTGTTTAAGCTTAACTAAGTTGTTTTTACTTTGACTGTTTCAATGTGTGATTATTTTAAGTTTATGTCATATTTCTGCGTAGTGTTACATTTTTTGTAATGTCTTGTATTTGTATGTATGAAACGAAAAATGTAAATAAAAGGTATTAAAATAAAAAAGAAAAAAAGAAAGTTGGTTTGTAGCAGTATTAATACCATATTAAACAGTAAAAAAGCGTCATATTATTAATACCATATTAAACAGTAAAAAAGCGTCATCGCTATTAACAATGATTACAATTTATTTTAGTTATCTTTAATATTAGCGCAATTAACGATATGGCTTGTTCGTGTATTCAATTTCATTGTATGTAAACTATATATATATGTCCTTTAAAAATAATTCCCAGGATTAACAACCCTCATCGGTCATCATACACTTGCACTTCATTATTTACAAAGGTATACAAAATATCTACATTGGTTGCTCCTTTTCTTTTCGTCACCCGTTTTCCTTATATTTGCGTCTTTCCATTATCGTTTTGTATTTTCGTATTTACTTCTGAATATTCTTGATTTGTCTAGTAACAATGATTTGATTATAACCTTTGTTCCATGTAAAACACAAAATTCTACCTCAGAAAAAGGCATCTTTTGTGTAAAATATACATAGTTCTGGCGTATTCTTTGGATATTCTTTATTACAACTCTCGGATTAATATGAGACTTTTAGTTTTTGCTCTCTGTTTTCGTTAGTTCTGTCTGTCCGTAATTAAAAAAAATAGTTCTGGTTATGCACATCTAGGGCACATTTTTGTGTGAAATTCTTTAGGTCGGCTGTTCACATCTAGGACACACATTTCCTTTTTCCTGGTTATATTCACAGCAATTACGAACCATTCAACCATCTAATTTCGTCAGTATTTCACACTGAAGACACTCCTTACATTTTCCTCCGTCACCCGAGCGAATAAGAGATTTGTTTTAAAACTTGTTTTTCAAGTACTGTTTTCTCGTACATGACACAAAAGCAAACACCGCAGTCGTAGTTTCATTATTTCATATATATTAATAGTTTAGAACAATTGATAAAAATTATACTTGGTTTAAGGGCATCATAACAATTTAATATATTGACATACTAATGATGTTGAATGAAACATCTACATGTATATACATCATTAACACACAATGCATACGTGACATACAATGTATATCTTAACATGAAGAGCGAAAGGTTGTTGGACACAATATGTTGCGAAAACTAGTTATTATTTTAAGAATAGATTCATAGGCCATTCATCGCTTCCAGTTTTTCCAATAAAATGTCATCATGTTTCCCTTTTATACCCCCAATGTTAACGAAGGGGGTGGTGTATAGTGTTTGCTTTATCCGTCTGTCCGACTGTCCCCGTGTGCCTGTGTCCGTCAATAATTTCCGGAGCACATCTCCCATGTTTTTTCACTTATTGTAATGAAACGTAGTATATGGATAAGGCGTTGTGTCGCGTACCATATGTATGTCACTGTGACCTCTACCTTGACCTTTGACCTATATTATTAAATTTTGGTTTCCGGAGCATATCTCCCATGGTGTTTCAAATATGGTAATGGAACTTAATATATTGGTACTTTTTTTTAAGGCGGTGTATCGCGTATTATCAGCGGGTCACTGCAACCTCTACCTTGACCTATGACCATTCATTAATGAATATTGGTTTCCGGAGCATATCTCGCATGTTTTTTCACTTATTGTAATGAAACGTAGTATATGGATACGTGTGTGGAAGGCGATGTGTCGCGTACCATAAGTAAGTCACTGCGACCTTTACCTTGACATTTGACCCACATTATTAAATATTGGTTTTCGAAGTATATCTCAAATGTTTTTTCACATATTGTAATGAAACTTTGTATATGAGTACTTGTGCCGAAGGCGTCGTGTCGCGTTCCATTAGTAGGTCACTGCAATTTCTATCTTGACCTATGACCATTCATATTTGTATATTGATTAACGGAGCATATTTTTCTGCTTTTTCCATATTGTTATGAAACTTTGTATATGCGTATTTGTGCTGAAGGCGGTTTGTCGCATTCCATTAGTAGGTCACTGCAACCTCTACCTTGACCTATGACCATTCATTATTTAATATTGATTAACGGAGCATATTCCCATGTTTTTTCACATATTGTAATAAAACTTCGCATATGAGTACTTGTGCCGAAGGCGGTGTGTCACGTTCCATTAGTAGTCATTGTGCCCACTATCTTGACCTTTGATCATTCATGATTGAATGTTTGTTTTCGGAGCATATCTCCTATCATACACTGTAATGAATCATAGTATATGGGTACTTGTGCTGAAGGCAGTGGATCGCCTACCATAAGTAGGTCACTGTGACCTCTGCCTTGACCAACATTTTGAATATTGGTTTCCTGGGCATATCTCCCATGCTTTTTCCACATATTTGAATAAAACTTAGAAACTACGGAAGGTGGTGTGTCGCAAATCAACATAGAGGTCACTGCGACCTCTATGTTGACCTTTGACCTAAATATTGAATATTGGTTTCCAGAGCGTATCTCCGGTGTTTTTTTCCACATAGTGTAATGAAACTTAGCATATGGGTATTTGTGCGGAAGTTGTTGTGTCACATACCATAAGTAGGTCACTGTCACCTTGAACTTGGATCTACACTATTGTATATTGGCTATCGGAGCATATCTCCTCTACTTTTGCACCTACCGTAATGGAAGTATATGAGTACTGTTATGCAAGGTGGTGTATCACATACCATAAGTAGGTCACTGCGACCTCTGCCTTGACCTTTTACCTACATTATTTAAATATTGGTTTCCAGAGCATATCTATTACACTGTTACAACTACATTAATTAACTTTTAGGTTCCGTAGTCTTTGTCTCAAGGGAAACGGTCATTCTGGCTGCGGGTCCCGATAGTGTTATTATCTGTAACATTTTTCATATAAAGTGTCGGTCACGTTTTTATCTCAGTAAATCTTTTCATTGTGTTTATTCTATCTTTTAATTCTGTGATATGTTGGCTGAAACTTTTGTCTTGAAAGCCCGTATACTTGTTGGGGCGTGTCCGTTTTAAATAGCGATACGTTTAGTCGCAAATAATTAATGAGTTAGTTATTAACAAAAGCCTATGTATTTGATATATGTGTTCAGGTTTATTTTACCGTTTATAATACTTTACGGTCTTCGGATAATTGTTTAATATATGTGTATAATTCCGGATCACAGAGTTCCGTTAATGCGTGTTTGTGTATTTTCGTTTGTATTAAGTGTGTGCTAATCGTTGCATTTTTATGTACAGGCGTTATTTATGATTGGCAATATGTACATGGTCGGGAGATAATCCTGTTATACCCTTCTACAATATATAGAGTGAGATAGTGTTGTAAAGAAGTTAATATGTATATTATTTTATTATATGTGATAACTGTAATATGGATGGTGAAGTAGTCATTATATTATTATCGCCAAGTTAAGTACTTTATCTTAATCTTTATCTAAATATTTAAAACATGTGATAATCTTTCATAACTTATTTCTACAATATAGAATTGTAAAGCATATCTAGTGTAATTTGTGTTCGATTGACACGTAGAATATATATTTTAGTACGATGCGTTTGAATGTTGTGTGAGTGTTTGTATCATGGTATTTGTTACTTTACTTGTAATTGCAGGGTTTTTCCCTATCAATAAAATTGTAACCCTGACAACTGGATTTGGTCTCAGTATTTACCCTCTGGTTACCCTCTACTGCGGCGTATCTACGAAGGCGCCCCCTCGAGTTACATCTACTTTAGCTTATAATTGTATTTGTGTTCTTTTCTCTGTATGCGTCCACAGTTTTCCGTTAATTTGCATATGTCCATGGACTTACGTCTTTTGAATATCGTCTTGGTTTTTCGTACTTACTACCTCAATAGTGCTTAACTTTTAGCATTGATCCAATGGACGTTTGATCGAGAACACAGGTTATACATTTCAACTTCGAAGAGTAATTGTTTATTCTTCTAAGAGACCTTATACGTTATATAAATCGTTGATCTGTAACGAAATTTGTAACGTTCTTTCATGTCAATTATATTGAATAATATATTTGTTAGCAATGTTAATAGACAGCTTGTTGGTATTCCCTATGGTACGTACCATTTGTCTAACATCAAAAGCTGATGTGTTCCTCTACAGCTATGAAAGTAATGTTTGACCAAATCATAAAGGAACTTCAATAAAATCTCATTTATTACTTTTATAGGATATCTCGAACTTGGATGACATTTTAAATCTTGAAATCTACACTTTGAAACCACATTTTCGATATTTAGTTATTGACCAAACGAACTTAAATCGACAAGGGCTAATAACTCAATTTTTAGATCTGAAAATTTATATTCATAATGATATCGTGCACACTAATATTTATGAGAAATGCGAGAACTTTGGTTTTGTGATATTCATTATTTATTGTTGAACGGTGATGACCATAGATCAATAGCTTGTGCTATTTCTCTGTTTGTTCGTTATGCTAGAGCATAGTCGGATATTTTTTGACTTTCATTCTAAACAAGAGGCCCATCGGGTCTTAACGTCCAACTGGATTGGCATTTGAATATCTTTGACGCTAGAGTCACGCCTTGAACAAAATTAGTGCCCCGTGCCCAAAAGTTATTACAAACCAAAGCATTAAGCACTAGACCGTCTATTTTATAAGAAGATTCTAGAAAATTTGTCAAATTTTCACCATTTTGGCACCCAAGTGACCTTATCTGGTACTGAGCCCAATCATTTGAATAAATCTGAACCCCTTCCCCCAGGATGACATAGACCTGATTTTGGTGGAATTGGTCTAGAAGTGTTTGAAAAGAAGTCAAAAATGTTGAAAATGAACATATTTGTTTAATTTTTGGCTCCAAAATGCGCAACCTATTTTTGACCTAAGGGTCACCAATTGAACAAACTTTGTTCTTCATGCCCTAAAAATACTACATACCAAAGCATTAAGCTGCTCTAGGTCTTCTAGTTTATAAGAAGAAGATTTTTGAAATTAAGGGGGGTTTGACAAGTCTGTTCCTGATATAATTACACACAATCCTTATGTCATAGTTTGATTTCATTACCAAAGTTTGAGTTTCTAACAGTCATTAATTTGGCTTCATACTTGCCTGTATTCTAAATTTGGTTATTTGACTTACATACAGTCGGTCTGCCAGTCAGTGATTTTATAATGTAATATAATTTAATATAAAATGAAGAATGCGGTCAGAGGTTTTTTTTACTCCTCATCGCACTATCTTTACCTCTCTGCTTTCATGATAATTTCGCTGCTTTTATTCCTATCCTGTTAACGGTTTTTCTCCTTTGCTCTTTCGTCACCATAGCAGTGGTGATATATGCTTCTTTCTAAATATTGGAAAGGGCTTCTTTACACCGAAACGACACGGAAACATCGCAACAGGTGACACATGTGTAGCAGAAAACGTTAACCATATCGCGATCACCTGGTTTCGCTTCTAGTGTTTTAACAGAAGTTCGTGATGTTTCCTTTTTTAGTTAATAAATGTATATAAGGTTATTTTTTCTGTGTGTGCGTCCCACGTTTTGTTCTTTTTTTCCTATGTCCAAGGACACACGGCGTTAGAATTTCGTCTTGGTTTTTCGTATTAACTACAATGTGAGAATAAGGGATCACTTTGGCATAAAATGAAAAACAGATTTCAATTTTAAAACTTGTGATTTCATAGATTATTTACAATATATTCATAGTTACGCTACAAAACATTTGTGACTTTAAATATGCATTTGTAATTTCGTTTGCACAGAAAACACAAAACATTCGATACTTATTTATAATAAAAATATAAAAAAATTGTTCTATTAGATATAACTTGAAACGAAAAGTAATGTTGAGTGTATCAAAAGAAACTAATTCAAAATAACAGTTTACAGTAAATGAACTCATTTTGTTCGTATATATCACACTATTTCTTGAACATAATCGATGATGAATCGCCTATATCGTCGATATATCAAAGTTTGAATGCACATGTGATATGGGCTAGTTCAATAGTTGTGTAGTTTTATGACTTCTTTTCATGATTTTTTGTTTATGATTTTAAGGATTTATACATTTTAGTAATAATTTTATTGTTTACATTTTAGATATCTAATTGTTTTCATTATTGTGTTTACTATCATTCACGCAAAGTAACTTACATCTATTCTTACAATCAACAGTCACTATTTCACCCCCTGTCAAAATATGTGTCAAGCATAAGTGCCCTTGTACTCTTTTTCAACTATTTAAAATTAAAGTTTACTATATTTTCTGTTGTCATGATACTGTAACTATACGTATGATTTTATTTATATCACATATCACGTACACCAAATGTGCTACATTTTAGGCAGACTTCTATGTTTATTAATTTTTTGACATTCTTATACTTTTTAAAGTTAAGAGGCTGCATGCTTAAACTATCTATTTGTTTAATTTTGAAAATGTAGGCATAGTGAATTTCGCTTTCTATCTTGAGAACATAATCCTAGTTTTTTTTTCATGGATAAATACTGTCACTGTTTTTATTATACCTGAAACTCGGATTCTTCTTATCTGACATATCTCTATATGGTTTTTTTATTTCCTGTTTAAATATGTTTTATTATAATAGAATTGTTTTTCTTTTAGATTTCAGCTGAAACATTACGCATTACGCACCTGTACATTTGACGTTGTTTCAATTGGAACAGTATGACGTCATGTAGTAATGGATTATTCTGTCATCGAGAAATGACCAGATAAAAATAACCTCATGTGACTGGTAACTAGCCAACAGGAATCAGGCTAACAGGGGGAGTAGGATACAATTTCATTATTTCATGTTATGGAATTATTTCTGTGTCAGCCTAACGGTTTATATACAATCTTTCAAATATAAAATCATCCAAACTGATTTCAAAAAGGAGTAAGTTCGAACAAGAGGCCCATCTGGCCTTAAAGTCCATCTGGTTTGGCATTTGAATACTTTTGACGCTAGGATAAAGCCTTGAACCAAGTTGGTGCTTCATGTCCTTAGGTTACAACAAATCAAAGCATTAAGCCCCTTTTGGTCCCACTAGTTGCTACCCTGGGGGCCCAGCCCCTCCATTTAAGCTGTTTAAAAAAGAAGTCAAAAATGTGAAAATTTAACATATTTGCTATATATATAGTGTTGAACTTTGACCCCAAAATGCGTAACCTATTTTTGAACAAACTTGGTTCTCAATGCCCTAAAGTTACTACGTAACAAAGAATTAAGCTTTAGGCCTTCTAGTTTATTACAAGAAGATTTTTGATAATTTGTCAAATGTTCCCCCTTTTGGACCCCATAAAAGGCGCCCCCTGAGACCAAGCTCCTTCATTTGAACAAATCTGATACCCCTTCCCTAAGGGATGACTTCTTCAAAATTTGGATGAAATTGGTTAAGCTGTTTTGGAAAAGAAGTTAAAAATGTGAAAAGTTAACAAATTTGCTATAGTGTTGAATTTTGACCCCAAAACGCGTAACATATTTTTGACCCCAGAGTCAAGCCTTTGTTCTGCATGCCCTAAAGTTACTACATACCATAAGATTAAGTTCTAGGCCTTCTAGTTCATAAGACATTTTTTTTTTGAAGTTTTGTCAAATGTTCCCCCTTTTGGCCCCTCTAGTAGCGCCCCTGCAGGCCAAGCCCACTATTTTCCCAAATCAAATACCCTTTCCAAAGAAATCACATCTACCAAGTTAATATGAAATTGGTCCAGTTATTTTGGACAAGAAGTCAATGTAAAAAGTTAACATATTTGCTATAGTGTTGAATTTTGACCCCAAAACGCGTAATTAATTTTTGACCCCGGGGTCACGCCTTTGTTCTCCATGCCCTAAAGTTACTACATACCATAACATTAAGTTCTAGGCCTTCTAGTTCATAAGACATTTTTTTTGAAGTTTTGTCAAATGTTCCCCCTTTTTGCCTCTCTAGTAGCGCCCCTGCGGGCCAAGCCCACTATTTTACCAAATCAAAATCCTCTTTCCAAAGAAATCACATCTACCAAGTTAATATAAAATTGGTCCAGTTATTTTGGACAAGGAGTCAATGTAAAAAGTTAACATATTTGCTAAAGTGTTGAACTTTGACTCAAAAACGCGTAAAGTAGTAAATCGAAAAACCAAGACGATATTCTTAGGCCGTAAGTCCATGGCAATTGGAAACAAACAATAAGAAAACGTTGAACGGACACAAAAAAATGAACCAAATATACATTTATTAACTAAAAATAGAAACATCACGAACGTCCATAAAACAGCAATATACATTTATTAACCAAAAAATGGAAACATCACGAACGTCTATAAAGCAAGAGGCCCATAAGGCCTTAACGTCCATCTGGATTGGCATTTGATTATATTTGATCCTAGGGTCACTCCTTGAACAACGTTGGTTCTCCGTCCCCCTAAGTTACTACAACGCATTATGCACTATAGGCCTTAAAGTGTGTAAGAGTTTTGAAATTTAATCAAATTTTCCCCATTAGGGCCCCAAGTGACCCTCCCTGGGTACCTAGCCATGTCATTTGAACACATCTGAATCCCCTTCCCCTTAGGAAGACATCTTTCAAGTTTCAATGAAATTGGTCCAGTGGCGTTTGACAAGAAGTCGCAAATGTGAAAAAGTATCATATTTGCAGTGTCAAACTTTGACCGCAAAATGTGAAACCTATTTTTACCCCAGGGTCACGCCTTGAAGAAACTTGATTCTCCATTCCCCAGTGTTACTACAAACCAAAGCATTAGGCTCTAGGCCATCAGGTTTATTAGATTTGTTTTAAAAAATATTTTGTCGAATTTTATCCATAATGTCCACTATTGTGGCGCCCCTGGGGCTGAGCCCCTTCAGTTGAACAAATTTGAACCCCTCCCCCTAGGGATGACTTCATCCAAGTTTGGATTAAATTGGTTCATTAATATTGGACAAGATGTCAAAAATGGGGAAGTTATCATATTTGCTTTAGTGTTGAACTTTAACCCCAAAATGCGTAACCTAATTTTGACCCAGGGTCACGCCTTGAACAAACTTAGTCTTCCATGCCCCAAAGTTACTACATACCAAAATATTAAGCTCTAGGCCTTCTAGTTTATTAGAAGATTTTTTTGAAATTGTATAAAATTTTCTTCCCCTTTGGGACCCCAGAGTGGCGCCCCCTAGGGTTCCAGCCCTTTATTTTAACAAATCTGAATCCCCTTTCCATAGGGATGACTTCATCCAAGTTTAGATTAAATTGGTCCATTAATTTTGGACAAGAAGTCAAAAATGGGGAAGTAATCATATTTGCTTTAGTGTTGAACTTTGACCCCAAAATGCGTAACCTAATTTTGACCCAGTGTCACGCCTTGAACAAACTTGGTTCTCCATGCCCTAAGGTTACTACATACCATAACATTAAGCTCTAGGCCTTCTTATGTATTAGAAGATTTTTTGTTTATTTGTCAAATGTCCCCCCTTTTGGCCCCACCTTGGAGCTGTCCCCCTCCATTTGATCAAATCTGAATCCCCCTCCCCTAGGGATACTCCCTACCACGTTGGGAGATGGAATTGTTCCAGTGGTTTAGGAGAGGAAGTCGAAAATGTGAAAAGTAACGTACGGACGGACGGACGCCGGACGACGGACGAGATTTGTAAGGGAAAAGTCCACCTTGAACCTTCAATCCAGCTAGACTAAAAACCAAGACGATATTCTAAAGTCTTAAGTCCATGAATGGCAAAAGGAAAACTTTAGAAGCTCACAGAAAAAATAACGAAATATACATTTATGGGCCTCATGGGCCTTAACGGTCACCTGAGTAATCCCGGTCACTTTTCAAAATGTACTTAATTTCACCTTGTTTTGCCCCCAATGGGAACTTGCCCTTTTTATTTGCAAACTTGAAGCACCTACTTATCGGGACGTTCCTGCTAAATTTGGTTAGAAATGGCTCAGTGGTTCTGAAGAAGTCAAAAATGTGAAACATTCTCCATGTCTACTGAAGCGCCGAACCACTAGCGGTTCGTTTATGTGCAGTATTTTCTGTTCGAAAAACTATGTTGACATTGGCTCAAGAATCATGCATATCAAATATCCAAGTAATCAGAGCATCAGTATTTGTAAGAAAAAGATATATTAAAATTAACCTAATTTTACCCATGTTCTCCCTTGTTGGGCCCAATAGGGGCCAGTCCCTTTTTAATCGCACACTTGAAGCAGCTTCCCATGGTGGTACTTCCTGCCAAACGTGGTTGAAATTGGCCCAGTAGTTCTTGAGAAGAAATCGAAAGTGTGAAAAAAAAATCCCCTATGTCGACTAAAGAGCCTTCCTAGTTATTCGTTTATAAATAGATTGTGTTTTCACTCGCAAACTTTGTAAACATTGACTTAAGGATCACGCATATCAAATATGAAAGTAATAAGAGCATTGGTTCATCAGAAGATTTTAGTTATTTTACCCCTTTTCGCCCCTCGTGGGGCCCCTATGGTGTTTTTTTGCCCCTTTTCATTCGCAAACTTGAAGTTGCTTCCCATTGGGATGCTTCCTGCCATATATGGATGTAATTGGTCCAGCCGTTCTTCTCCAATAAAACAAACTTCTTCGAAGAACTGTAAAAGTTACCTCACTTTTAATCATTTTAACAAGAACAATTACTATAGGTCACCTGAGCCTTTGGCTGAGCTAAAAAAGGAAACAACACGAACTTTTATTAAAAACTAGAAGCGAAACTAGGTGTTCACGATATGTTAAGCGTTTCCTGCTACATATGTGTCACCCGCCGCAATGCGTCTGTGTCACTCCGGTGTATGACAACCCTTTCCACTGTTTAAAAAGAAGTATGCGTCACCATAAAAATATGTCACAGTTATTGTGACGAAACAGTACAGGGAAAAACCATTAACAGGAGAGGAATAGAAGTAGCAACATAATCATGAATGCAAAGCGGCAAAGATATGGCGACCCAGGGCGTAACAAACGGGTTTTCAATGTGTAAGCCCAATGAACAAATGTGCTGCCGAAGCGCGAGGAGGGGGAGTGTATGGTTAGCTGGCGGTCCTGTGTACAGAGATTTTTAACCCCCTGGCACGATAAAGATCCCCATGTAAAGTTCGATAAAAGAGTAGGCGGAAACGCCGTTGCGTGGGCTCATCCTTCTTTCTG
>JAUMGZ010188168.1:0-13447 GCA_032359645.1 Pododesmus macrochisma
GAGTCAAAGTTCAACAAAAAAGCAAATATGTTAACTATTTACATTTTTTACGTTTTAGTCCATCTGGACCAAAAGTCAAAGGTGGCATTTTCTCATACAAATCCCGTCCGTCGTCCGTCGGCGTTAAATTTTCACATTTTCGACTTCTTCTCCTAAACCACTGGACTATTTTCATCCAAACTTGATAGGAAGTATCCCTAGAGGAAGAGGATTCAGATTTGTTAACATAAAGGGGCTGGGCACCCAGGGGCGCCCCTAGGGTCAAAAGGGGGATTGACAAAACTTCAAAAATCTTCTTCTAATAAACTAGAAGCCTAGAGCTTAATGCTGTAGTATGTAGTATCTATAGGGCATGGAGAACCAAATTTGTTCAAGGCGTGACCCTTGGTCAAAAATAGGTTACGCGTTTTTTGGTCAAGGTACAACACTATTGCAAATATGTTAACCTTTCATATTTTTCCTTTCTTGTCCAAAATTACTGGACCAATTTCATCCAAACTTGGTAGGGAAAGTGGGTTAAGATTTGTTCAAATCACGGGAATCAGCCCCCAGAGGCGCCACTTTGGGGTCCAATAGGGGGGAAATTTAACAAAGTTTCAAAAATCTTCTCCAAATAAACTAGAAGGCCTAGAGTTGAATGTTTTGGTATGTAGCAACTTTAGGGCATGGACAACCAAGTTTGGGTCACAAAATAGGTTACGCGTTTTGGGGTCAACGTTCAACACTATAGCAAATGTGTTAACTTTTCATATGTTCGACTTCTTGTTCAAAATTATTGGACTAATGTCATCCAGATGTGTTCAAATGAAGGACTCAGTCCCCAGGGGGCACCACTTTAGGGTTCAAAAGGGGGAAAATTGACATATTTAATAAATCTTCTAAAAAACTAGAAGGCCTAGAGTTAAATGTTGTTACGTTGTAACTTCAAGGGCATGGAGAACCAAGTTTGTTCAAGGGGTGGCCCTGGGGTCAAAAATAGGTTACGCGTTTTGGGGTTTAAGTTCAGCACTAACAATATGTTTACTGTTTTCATTTTCGACTTCTTCTCCTAAACCACTGGACCAGTTCCATCCAAACGTGGTAGGAAGTGTCCTTAGAAGAAGGGGGTCCGGATGTTTTTAAATGAAGGGGCTCGGCTCTCAGGGGTGCTACTAGAGAGGCCAAAATTGGGAAAATTTGACAAAACTTAAAAAATCTTCTTATAAACTAGATGGCCTTAGAGCTTAATGCTGTGGTATGTTGTAACTTTAAGGCACGGAAAGTTTGTACAAGGCATGATCTTGGGGCCCAAAAAAGTTTTGCATTTCGTGGTCAAAGTTTAACATTATATATACATATAGCAAAATAATACTTTTAACATTTTCATCATCTTGTCTAACACTACTCGACCAATTCCATCGAAACTTGGTAAACGTCATTCTTAGATGAAGGGGGTTCAGCTTCGTTCAAATGATGGGGCTCAGTACACAGGGAGGGTCGCTTAGGGGCCCAAATGGGGAAAATCTGAAAACATTTCAAAAATCTTCTTAAGAACTAGAAGGCATAGTATAGTGCCTAATGATTTAGTCGTAGTAACTTAAGGGCATATAAAGAGAACCAACTTTGTCCAAGGCATGACCCTAGAGTCAAAATTATTCAAATGCCAAAAATATATTGATAGGTCTATTAAATCCAGATGGACGTTAAGGCCCAATGGGCCTCTTGTTTACGTGTATACATTAATATGATGCAATTAACTTCTGTGACAAAGCGATTGAAAAAGGCATCGATTATAAAAACGCCCATATGTAGATTCTTTAATCCCAAGGCATAACAGTAAAGGTATTTCTGAATCAGCAATATCATATCAATACGTGGAGAATTTGGATGTGAATATGCATCAGAATGCATGTGTTAAATGAGCCAATTACTGTATTTATATCCTTTTTTCTGACAGTTTTAACAAGTATTAATACGAAAAACAAGGCACCGTTAGGGTATAGCAAAATCTCCCTTTTAACAAATTGAAAAAGAACTGTAAGAGTTTTGATAATATTCTATTCTATATAAAATTATAACGTCCTCTTTGCTGATGAGAGCTGGGTTGTGCGAAACACGTGTCCAGGGGAATACGATTAAAAATTCTTGTTTTGACTACGCGCACATTTTAAATTTTGGCAAGACAATTTTATATTATTGTTGGGGTATGGATTTTTGTCACCGTTTCCCCTTTTGCTCTGTAGCTTTGATTAACCGTAGACTTGTCAATTAAATATTCATTTTCTCTATAGCGTCCATTAATGACGGCTGCTTCGAAGAAAGATCTGGGGTTCGGGACGGGGGTGTCCCACACAGAGTATTGCCCCTTTCCTCTTATAAATATCATATTTATCGGAGGCATGTTTCAGATTGCATTTTTGTATTCATATCCAATAGCAAAAATGAGACTTCCTTTTTACATCAAGAGTGCTCGGCGACAGCCTGCTGACGCAACCGTTTTTCCCGCGATATTTACGCTGTATCAGACGCAGCGTATCCATACAACACCCCTTTCTACCCTCCTTCATTACACATTTAGTTCAAATAAAAAGTGTCAGAATTTCTCTCAATATGTTGCCGATTGTCCTAAAGTTTTACTTAACTCTTAATAAAGGAAAAACACAATGGAATCAGATTAATCAAAATGATCTTTCATAAACGAGGATTCGGAATATTCTAATACATTAAGGCTGTTTGCTACATATCGGTGTATGATAAGTCATTTCTAAAAAATTAGGATTTTTTCATGACAATAGAATTTTTTTCTTACGAGAACTTCTCGTCATAAGTGGGTTATTCCGTAGATTTCCCCGACAGTTTAAATAGGAGATTAAGAAGAATGCAATATAATAGACTCAAGTATCTATACATTGACCAAAAATGTCTTTCCTGGAAAAACCCATTTACTCAAAGAATCGTGTTCAAATACGGCATTCTATTTATAGTTTTAATGACCATCACGTTATTAATAGATAACCCTAAAAGAAAAATATTGTTCTTTTTCAAAAGGGAATCACTATACCAAGCTTAACTTAAATACATTTAAACTAAAGATTTTGAAATGATCTTAAATATATATTTATTTGCTTTATTTAAATGATCTTGACAACATATCTTCACATTCAACATCAATGAGGGCGTTTAATTGTTGAAATACTTAATTGCAAACACCATAAAATGTCAATGTATTTCTATCGTTAAAACTTCTTGTCGCATGCAGGAAATGGAAAGGTTAATGCCTCGTTAACCGGTTTAACCACACAACCCGGTTTCGTTGTTGGTGACCGTCTTTAGTCGGTACGCATGAATAAATATTTTAAGGAATGTTTTGACCTCATTTAATTCATTTTTTTCATTCGCCTGCTAAATTAGTTTATGTGGCTGTTGTTGGTTTGTCCATGTATTCGCCTTATGATAACACTTCACATATCTTGATATTTACAATTGGCATTGTTTTCCTTTCAATGACACTACTTGTGCCGTTGTTATTCATATGCTATGAATATAATGAATTCTGTGATGTCATAATCAAATACGCGTGTCTGTTCATTCGCTGGAACATTTCATTTAACGAAGGGATTACCGTTTATAATTAAAAAGTTTAAAAATTGTTCACGAAATAATCTGTAAGTATAATTAGTGAAAGTGATACTAAAACTGTAAATATAACAAATGACATCATGTTTGTCGTTATTCATGCGTTATGAACAACAATGGACTGTCACAAATTTAACATGAACGGCGAGTCTGTTGTTGTTCATAACGCATGAATAACGACAAACAGAATGTCATTTCTTAATTGGTAATAGCGAGCAAGAAAACAAGTTAAGCATTAATTCGAACAATCAGTCTAAAGATGAACTGCATTTATTTTGAGTTTATATTTCTGTTTTATTTTATAATGACCTTGACCTTACCATTTATCCAAATTTAGTGTGTTCATCATTTTCTAATAGGGACCTTATTTACCAAATTTTAATTGAATCAAGATAAACATTTTAAAAACATAATGTTCTGAAATGAACTCAAGTGCATCTGTTTTAATCTTATTTACAGCGACTTTGACCTTTCACCTCTGATATATAGGGTTCTTCTGTTACTTCAACATATTTAGTTTGGTTTAGATCCATAAAAAGGAAAAAGGATTGCATTCGGAAACAAACTGAAATTCGTATTCTTTTTAGTACCAATGATATTGACCTATATTCATCTAGAGGAACTTAAGATATCGAGTGGAAACGAATTAAAATACAAACTTCTATTTTAAGCTACGGAGAACTTTACTTTTAACTATGCAACCTAAATTCCACAGGACTCCCCCTTTATAAAGTGGGAAACAATATACAAAGTCTACCTTTAATCAAACTAACGAAACTAATTTTTATTGTGCGACACGAACCCAAGTACAAATTTCTAATGCTGGTAACAGTGCCCTTGACCTTACAATGAAAAAAACCCAATGAAATTATGTCTTGCGATGTTTTAAAAAGGTTTTGTTTATTTTCCCTGACATTGTGCTACAACTCTATTCACCTTCGTATAACCCATTTTCTAAATTTAATAGACTTGAATAGTCTCTGTGTCGGTCAATATGTACAAGGAATGTTTATCTTTCTTAGTTTATTCTTAGTATTAATTCTGGTACAGTTTCCAATATAAGAGAACAAATGACATTGTTTTCAGCAACAAGTTTATGTCAATTTCTATTAA
The DNA here is from genome assembly GCA_032359645.1 of Pododesmus macrochisma. Lineage (NCBI taxonomy): Eukaryota > Metazoa > Mollusca > Bivalvia > Pectinida > Anomiidae > Pododesmus > Pododesmus macrochisma. The sequence continues at coordinate 4,729 of JAUMGZ010188168.1, forward strand.
GTTTTTCTTTCTTCTTATCTCAGAGAACATGTCCCCACGTGAACTATAAATTGAAGCATCAACACGGTAGAGTTACCGTACGTGGCGTAACACATGGCGGAGAGGCCTTCGTGCAAACGGAGTTTATTGGCGTACGTTTGTGCGTAACATTACTATGACGCTTGGGGCACAACTAGTTAGCCGTTGAACTGACCTTAAATAAACTTAAATGAACGTAAAAAGGAGGCCCCCGTAGGAAAATTGTAAAAGCAAATAAAATAGACAAGAGAACTTACGTACAAAAATATGTTTACCAATAAAAGAATGAAAATGAATAAATAAAGCTAAATATATCTTGCTTGAGAACAAATATCTTTTTAAACCTTTTTATACATTTACATGCAAGAAAGAGCACTATTCTATCAAATAGATTTACTTTCCCCCGGTTGAGGTTCATTCGGCATTTATTTACCACGAAAATGATTCAGTTATAACGTTACGGACATTTCCGCATGACTCTGGGTTACGCACACAGTAACAACGTAACACTGAAGGTTCGATTCTGTGTTTTCGTAATAGCTCTTACTCAATGGTCCGCTATATAAACAGCACATTTCAAATGTTCTAACAATTTCTGTGGCTTCCAGAACGACCAACACGCCTAATTAGAAGTTTAAGTTCTTCTAGTTCAGAAATTCAACATGAACAAAATCTTTGTTTTCGTTCTCGTGCCCTGCGCCATTGCCTTTGTCCTCGTGCAAGCACAGTATGGATACGGAGGGGGATCCGGATACGGAGGGGGATACGGATACGGAGGGGCATCTGGAGGGGCGGGGTTGCCCTATCAGGGGTATTACGCTAATGTGGCTATTAGAAATCAACAGAGACAGAATCAACTGTACGGAGGAATCAGCGCATGTAAGTTCATTCAAATATATTTCACAACAATTTAACTCTCCTTTCCAGATTTAAATTGTAATATTGTGCATGTTAGTTCATTTTAATACATGTTGCCAAAATTTAACTCGCTGTGTCTTAAAAATGTAGCTTTGTAGATGCAATAAGTCCACTTAGACACTTTTCTTAAATTTGTAATGTTTCAAATCTTAAAGCCATATTAACCAAGTCTCTCCAGATTTTATTCTTGACACTTTAATTAAATACAGCTTTGATTTCTGTTTCGTTATCATGTAAATGTTAACTTTTTTTTTTTTATCTTTTAATGGCACCGTTTGTTCTGAAATCCCTAAAGATTTCTAATTCTATAAAAAAATTAATTTCGAGTGGAGTTTTTTAATATTTATAGTTAAACGTACTACGAGTTTTTACATATCGAATAAATCTATCATCTTTATTGCCCGAAGAGAAATGTTTACTGCCCGATACAAATATCGCTGACTTGTTCTGCTGTGTTAAAGCAGTTTGTACTGCGTTTACAATATCCGTCACTAGTTCAACGCAATGAAATTGAACAAGTACAAGTATTTTTCCCTGTAAAGGCACGCAATTCACAGTTAAAAAAAATAAGTGACATTTTCAAAGACAGTTGTAAGTTTAATTTATTCATATTACAAGCCTAGTAATTATATAGCCTTCTTGAGATATTGCATAGGTTAATAACGTCTCATGATAGTGCTTCCTTACTTTATTTCACAATAAATCTTGTCCGCGGATGGTCTATCGCTAAAGAAAATGCCTTCATAATCTTGATAAAGTAAATATTTCTAAGATTTACCTGTGAAATGTGATTTATTTAACTATATACCTGTAGTTTAAACATGGTTTCTGTACACCGTCATCATTAAGTAAATATATTTCTAAGATTTACCTGTGAAATGTGATTTATCTATCTATATACTTGTAGTTAAACATGGTTTCTGTATATTTTGTTTATTGCCTTTCAGTGTTCGCCTTCCTGTTAGTATACTACTTCACCAACGGAACCAAAAACTACGCCGGATAAAAAGTTCAGTCGTCATTCCCGCCAAAAATATAATTATCGATCTTACAGGTAAATCCATATGCACCGTTACTTAAAATTAACATAAGTATTGTGCATGAATTAAGTTGTAGAAATCATACATGCAAACATGAAAATCAATCGTTATTCTTGATGTTAATATTCATTGCTTAATCAATATCAAGTTTGAAATTATGTTAGTTGTTCAAAAACAAAAGCCAAAAGTTAAACTTCTAAGAAATGGTTCTTATAATCAATTTTGAATTAAAATATACATGTATTCCCTTGAACGGAAACACTAGCTTTTAGACATGAATTTATTGTACTTACTGCAATGCATGCTGCAAGGAAAACAAAACTTCAGATCTTTTGTTAAGTCTACATAAAACGTTTTTTAAACTTTCAATTCCTATATATTTTCTTATTTTCTTATTTTCTCGTTGCAGGGGTCAAACAGCCAAAGAATATTTCATGCACGTGTATATACGAGAGGACATCTTATCAAATGTATTTGTTGTGATTACAAATAAAAATGTTTTTAGATATAGTCAATGACTTTGTTCTCTGTCAATCACAGACGTGAAACGCACAATACCAAGAGTATAGAATCAAGCGAACAAACGAGGCTAAGAATTGAACTCTTAAAAGGTAACACATTGTACATACGAATTAATGGTGCTGACCTTTTCTTACTGGTGTGACATTTTGTATGAACTTGAAACAAACAACAATTTCATGGCATTTGTAGAAAGAAGGGTTCATTTCAATTCAAAACCGTAAATATGTTAGTTGTCATATTGTTTGAAATAACTCACTATTGTGTGTTATGGACGTTTGAATATTGACTAAAAAAAACAGTAGTCCTGCTTGTCAAGACGTTGGCAACATGCATAAGATTTACAACATTTTACATATATGTTCTTTTTTAATTTTCTTGCTCGACAGATATTTTTTACATCGTAATGAAATATCTTCAACGCCAAATCAGACTTAAAGCTACCATACATAAAATATGACTTTAATTTCAATCTTTCTAAATTAATTCTAAGTTTACACCAACTAGCTTACAGTATGAAATTTAATTATAATAACTAAACACAAAATATAAGTATTATTGATTACGTTTTGGCCTCTGTGGTTGAAATTGATATGACGCAGGACTACTGATTTTTTATTATAATTATTCTTTCTATAGTTCTGTCGTTGTAGACCTTTTGTGTACGTTTTCTTAGCTATTTAAAAGGAAACTTCTTGTAACACTAATGAAAGATTGATCAAAATCATTTGATCATAGCTCAAGTGTTCATAGCAGAATGTTCAGTTATATTTGTAAGCTAGTTGATATGTGCCTTCTCGTGTTATTGTGTCGTGCTGTGCGACATCTAGACAACATTAAACAGTTTCTCGTATTTATTAAGGGTTTAAGGGTATGTGAACCAGTCTATATACGTCTATCTCCCTTCTCCTCTCCTCCTTTCTCTCCCCTCTCCACCCTTCTTCTTCTCTCCTCTTCTCCTCCACCTCCCCTCCCCCTTCTTTCCCATCCCCTCCCCTCCCCTCCTCCTTCTTCGCCCTCCCCCTCTTCCCCACTCCCTCCTCTCCACCTCCACCTTCTCCTCCTTTAATAGTGGAAGTCATTTATCAGTTGACTCAAAGACGAGGGTTCAAAGGTATGTATACCAGTCTATACACAGTTATGTCCCTCTCCTATACTCCACCTCCTCCTGTCCATACAAATCTTACTTCTCCACGTCCTCCTCTCTCTTCTCCCTTATTCCTCCCCTTCCTCCCCCTCCTTCCTTGTCCCCTTTTCTCAACCAAAATCGGTATACGTGTCACGGTGGCTTTAATTTTTTTTTTTTGACTGAATATGCCAACTGTTGCATGGTTGAGGAAAAACGATGAAATGTCATGAACATTTACATATACTAGCAAGAAGAATTTACGAGAAAAAATACAAAACACAAAATCGAAATCTGAACGTACCAACAATAAATATAATATTTATAAGAGGAAAGAAGAACCAATACTCTGTGTAAGATACCCGACCATCTATATAATCATTTGCCATTACGTGTTAATCTTACAGTATAGTGGTGGATCAATCTTTCCATGTTATATAGGTGGTATGATGCGGAATGTCGTATCAAACATTCGTGTGATACGGGAACCACTTTTTAAAAGGGAAATTCCCGTTCTAACCAAGCAATGAGTGAACTTGTTCTACTTCCTATGCATGTACATATAGTGATGTTGTTAAGAATAGTCTTAAGCATTTACAAAGATGATAGATTCACCAAAGAACAGATTATTTACTAAGGAATGCTGTACAAGGGAATTATTAATTATATATAACAAAAACAAAATTAGCTCGATCACAAGCATTCATTTTTAAGTAATCTTGAAGTATCACAATATTCCATCAATGATAAAAAATCTTACTTCCATTGTGACTATACGCTTTGTGAGAGATATAATGGAATTAATCAAACTGGCAAACCAAGTTCCACAAATGTTATTCATAGCAAATGTTGAAGATAAAGATGCTTTTCAGTGATTATAATAATTCCGGTGTTTGAACTGTTAAGCCAATTTTTAAGAAAATATATTTGGCTTATAAGTAATTATGACATACTTGCACTGGCAGTTGCCATCAAATAAGAAAACATGTGTCCTGATTTGCTGTAACTATTAAACATATATTTCTGTGCTAGCTAGTTAAGTTCCATGATACAATCATGTTCTGTATGTTATCGGGTGTCATTTTTACTAAATTTTAGTATTGAAAGTTCATTACCCGCTATATCATATAGCGGGTAATGAACTTTCAACATATAGTATATGTACAGTATACATGCATGTAGCTATATCCCTTTTAAAATTTCCTAGTTAAACTGGGATCACGGAAATCAATCCACTCTTTCTTTGTAAAAACTGAGCAGTATATTACAAGCTGACGTACATGTAATTCAACATGTCAAAACTTGAAATTTGTTTTGAAAGGCATGGAAAAAGTCAGTGACGTATGGAATAAATGTAGCGGAACAAATTTATGATGTAATGCTATCAAAACGCTAGTCAGGTTACCTCCCCTGATATGCTACGCAATAATATTATAGTATGACACAACTGGGAACCCGTTTATCAAAACGCGCACCGTAACATTCGAATTTTCTCTAGACTCATACAAACAGGTGTAGATAAAGATCCGAGAACCTCGAAAACGATAAAAATCCAAAAGGAAACAAAACAAAATGGCTGCTGTCCGGCGAGCAAGGATGTTTAAAATTTGGGTTATTTGCTATTCTTTCCGCGACTTAGTGGCCTGAAAAATTTACGATATCCTATCAAAATGGTAAAAATCCTTCTTTTTCTGTAGTTGACAAGTGTTGACATTCGCTGGGGTCTGCACATTTGATTAAAACAGTCGGCCACCAGGAAACTGTATTGTATTTATAACAAGAATAACGACTTACGACTTTACAGACAACAGTACTCTACGTTTACGTGGAAATAAACCACACGTGTATCGAGAAAAAAACACGTAACGTATGTCGTTCATTTCCTGAATGAAAACTTTGTCGAGTCCGTGCACCAACAGCTGACCACAGGCACAGAGCTAAATATGGTATTTAGCTCTGTGCCACAGGAGCACGTTACAATAATTTCATGTCATTAAATACCCATCCTACGAATGGCCATCCCCACTAAAATTTAGGAGGACTAGTTGACCAGGTGTCAGTATAATATGACCGAGTAAAGTATGTCAATGTGTCTGCGTCGTGATATTTCAGTGAGACAGCACTATAAAATCGCCATAAGTGTGCACTGTCGCAGGCAGACACTGTCTAGATATGACTTAAAATGAGTAAAAGGGATGCTAAACCCCAATAAAACAAACAAACAAACTGACTTTCTGCTCGCTTTTATATATGGCTTAATTAAATATGCTGGAGATCTCCCTCACAAGCCATATATATAAAAGCGGGCAGAAAGTCAGAGGAAACTTGTACTACATGTTGCAATTGATATGATAGGGCCTTACATGCAAGGCTTCAGGAAAAAGTGCATCATTCACTCTGATGAACAGGAGGTATGAGGCAGATCTATTTCACTAAACTGATCACTATAGTTGACCCAATTAATATAAGTTAACTGTATTCCCTTATAAGTTACATGTACGCTATAGTAAGGTCCCAATTCTAGGCTAAAGATTAACATGTACAGTAATTTAATCCCCCGTTAAACTGCTACCTTCGGTCCCAAACACACATTGGCAGTTTAAAGAAAACAACAACATCGACAACAACAAATAATTGAGAGGCACGTATCACGAGGCAGAGAACATTCTATCTTTTCATCTTCATCAGAATTATCCGTCGATGCTGGATTGTCTGAATTAGGGGTGACTGACCACAGAATATCATCATCCGTCATGTTTTCACAACTGACAAGATTGCTATCTAAATCCACAAACTGCCGCACAGTCAAACGCATGTCGGCATCCAAATCTGTCATCATGTTGTACCAGACCGCTGTGACGCCAGCAAATTAGCCATCGTTGATTAAGTAACTTTGTCCCAGTAAAAAACAACAAGAATAAAATCTTCGGTTCAGAAATGTTTATAAACAATATGTCAAGTACATTTACCTGGGTATGCATGGGAATGTATTAGATACCCATCAGTGACATTTTTTCAAAGTGTGTACGCATGTCGCTCACACATTCATTAGTTCTGAGATTTAACATACTATGTCCACTGTATGTGAACAATGGCGATACAATCAGGTATCAACAGTTATTTAAGAACATCTGTTCTAGAAAATGCTTGGCGGATTCCAGTATGCGTGGGATGGCATTATAACAGGGGTTTATAAAGTGTGGAAATCCATTCTAGGGGGGATAAAATGGTGATATGCTGGGTTTGCATTATAACATGGGGAGGGGGCATTATACCGGGGGATTACTGTATATACATATTTAGCCCATGATCATGATCAGGACCTTAAACCAAGAGTACTCGGACTAAACATGAGTTGAGTTGAACCTGATTTGAAAAGACAAAGATATGTACATATACACTGACATAGTATATTTTGTATCAAAGATGGCTGCATGTGCCATGACCATCTTGAATCACGTATCTTGATCTGCGCTCAATTCTGTAAACTTCATATTGCTTGATAAAGCAGAATGATGTTTACGGAATGGAGCGTAGATCAAGATTTGGTTTTAATCAGATTGGTATATACATTGTACTCCTCCAGTGAACGGAAAATGCTACAAACATGAGACTTTAAATGTAGACTTGGTAATCTTGAAGATGGTCATCCCTAAAACTTGAAAATATAAAGTAACATGTATTCTAACTAGGTCAACAGCGACCATCTTGAAAAATTTATCTACAAAATTTGTTTTCTTAATTTCTCCTTAATAAAAGAAGATGGAGACTTAAAACTAACTATGATAGGTAACAAATGATGTCTAGCTATTCCTGAATGGAATATTTGTTTACGAGATGGTTCCAAGATATGGCCATCTAGGAATAAAAAACATCTCTTAAACAATAATTCATATTTCCTATTGATATGGGGTTTTCACACATTTGATTGGTTCAAACTTCTTGTTGTTTATGCCTGAGAGTTTTTGAGAAATTGAAATCCAAGAAGGCTGTCATTGTGGCAATTTTTAAAAATCTTGTTATCTCTACTCCTCCAGAACTGAAATTGCTAGGAATATGAGACTTTCATTGTTATACTGAGTTAATCTTGAAGATGGTACCCCCTAAAAATCAAAAACATAAAAATATTTTACGTTTTCATGAAATTTGTTTTTTAAGTTTTCCCCATAGCCTGATAGGGACATGGCACACACGTGCACTATATAAACATATAGGTGGTAGCTAGGGGCACCTGTGATTTCTCCTACATTAAAGAAGATGGTGCCTTGAAAATATCTGAAAAGGGTTATAAGGCCTAACAAATATATGTTTGTTTTGGGTTGCAATTTCAAAATGGAATATGGTCGGTAGGAGGGAATTATATTTTATTTTAAATTTTTATTATATTTCTAATATGTCAGGATGTATCTAGACTACTGTATAGTGAATATTATATGTATCCATACCTTTCTGCACAATGATGGTTCAACTATTTCTGTTTGAACGTACATGTATTTAGAATAAAGAAAATATTTATATACCAGTAATAAAATTACATCATTAATTACCTTTGAAAAGTCTGATAATATATTTTTGAGTATAGGGGTAGAAAGTAGGGTCAGTCAGGAACCCAGAACAAGAATATTTGTTTTGGCCTTACATGTGAAATGATGTCCAGATGTTCCTGAATGAAAAAGTGTTAACCAGATGTTTCTAAGTTGGTTGTCTTGGTGGCTATTTTGAAAATCTTTAAATCTCCTAAATCAAACAAGATATTGACATGAGTTTTGATGGATGAGCCTGGGTACAAACTTCTTGTTGTGTTTGCTTGAGATTTTTTGAGAAATTAAAATTAAATCAACTTCCAACTTGTCCATTTGGAAACTTCAGTTATACCCCTTACTGTTGCAGCTTCATGTAACAGCCTCCTTAATGGGGGACCATAATTTTACGAATTACATGTAACCTATTAATTTGATTTTCTGTTGCTGCTGTTTTTCCTTTCCTATAATTTTTCTGTTGCTGCAGTAATGTTTTTATTAGGTCATCTGAGCCAAAGGCTCAAGGTGACCTATTGCGATCGTTCTTTGTCCGTCGTCGTGCGTTGTGCGTCGTGCGT
>JAUMGZ010188179.1:0-13447 GCA_032359645.1 Pododesmus macrochisma
TTGGGAGATATAATTTCACCTTAGTTAAGCCCCACTTAATGTTTAACCTTGGGAGGTTTAATTTCACCTTAGTTAAGCTCCACATAATGTTTTAAAAGCTCACGTGTTAGGAGTAGATCTGTGGAGATAGGAACCGATTTTAAATGACTGGTTGCCATATGTTTTTCAAAAAAAGAAAACACAACAAACTAATTTATTTAAACATTTTAATACAATAGTATTACAAAAGCACGATTTCTTAACATATACATTTTTTCCCTTCAATTTGACAATGCACACGCAATATATCACCAAATTTAGCTTTAACAAGAAGATTTTAATGTCCATCTTGCAGAATAACTCTATATTGTCATTTGAAATTTGACAAATTTATTCGGTGTCTTGAAATTGTCAAATTTGTCTATTTGTATCCTTTAGTGGCGCCCAAGCAGGGTCCAGATCAATCATTTGAACACTTGTAACCCTATTTTGCAGTATGTATGACCAAAACTAAATTATAATTTGACGTATATCTGCTTGCATGCACATGCAAGCACATACATTACTTACTTTGTACAGCAGCTAGATCAAGAACATCTGTCACTGCTTACTGGCCATGTCAGTTCGGTCAAGATAATGTGCTTGTCTCGCAAGATTGATTAAACATTGATATACTTGTAGGATTCACAGGTCAATAAACATAAGAGTAACATTCTTGTCTGTACGTGGTGAAAAATCAATATAGTAAGTAGTCGTCTGCCTCCGATTGTAATGACCAGACGGATTTGATATTATATGCAATGTGTAAAATAAACATTGCAAATATAGCCACGTGAGTATGTATCTCTTATTTTATGTTTGGGTTGGGCTTTTGCCCCTCCATAACGAACAGTATGACCAGAACGAAAGCACGAGGAAATATTTGCCTTCTAGAAAGTTCAGGGCGTAGCTGCCTATGGGAACGTGCCTACACTTGTTTTCTGAGAAATCGTAAAAACAAAAATGCAATAAAAATCGAACCCCTATAAATTTGCAACGAAAAATCATTTAGTATTTGCTCCGGTAATTAGCATCATTACCGACGGATATATATTTGTAACGGTTCCATGCAATCTGTTCCTTATAACTAACAACTGTTGTATGAACATAATAGACCATAGAAACCATGAGACAGAAGGCTATTTCATTTTACCCTTGAACAAAACCTTTAAAATACTTTTCTAGTTCATTTATTTGGTTATAAAACAATAAATTCAAAGCTAAAATAAAGGATAACCAGGCCCCTAAAACATACAAAAAATAAACGCCAAATCATATGAAAAACAATTTCGGAAAAGCATGCCCCTGACCCAATACAAAAGTGTCTACACATCGTTTAGCCAAGCCACGCCAATGACATTTTGTTGAAATTGGTCATGTGTTGTTGGAAAGTTGGAAATTCAAGTTAACACACACTGTTACACTGAAATAATATCAATAGGAATAACATGTTTATGAATCCAGCGACACAACTTGAACAAACTTGGTTTCCCGTGCTCCGAGGTTTTTGTATAAAATTAAGGAACACATTTTTTAAATATTGCACATTTTTTTTCTATTTTGACCTCTAGTGATGCCCCATTAGAGCTGTTGTTCTTACTCATTTTAACAAATCTCTATTCCAATGGGTGCTTCCTACATGTATTAAGTTTGGTTGAAATGCGGCTTATGGTTTTGGAGAAGTTGAAAATGTGAAAAGTTAGGCTATATGCCTACTTGTGGATAAATTAAGACTTTCCTTTTTGTCTCTTACCAGCGCCCCCTCGGGAGGTCGAGCCCCATCATTTGAACAAATTTGAATCACATTCCCCTTGGCGTGCTTCCTTTCAAAGTTGTTTGATTTGGTTGAGTGGTTTTGGAGTAGTCGAAAGAGAACATTAACGACAACGACGACGACGACGACGGGATTTTTCATAGGAAAACTCCACTATGGACTTATTATGGTCCTGATGAACAAAAACGGGTCTCAAATATGTCTATGATGCATACAGAACAGACAAACAATTAAGTACAGCAAATAAAATCAATTTCACAGCGATCTAAACATCAGTCCATAATTCATGTAGAAATGAAATATCAAAAGATGATGTAATACACAACTGGAACCTGAAACAAGCATAATGAGGAATGGCTGACAAATTGAAAATGAAATATAATTTTACCTGTTATGTACATAAAAAAGATGTAGTCTAATATATGAACAGCACACACATATGATTGAAATACGTCAATAACACAACTAACATAATAAGTCCATACAATGTTATCATCGTCATATTAAAAATACGTAAATATTGAATTAAACGATTATTGAGTACTTCTTAAGGTAACGTAGCAACACGAAAAGAATCTTACACAAGCGGTAAAGTTTCGGGCCCAATGAGACTTCCATAATAATATGTAAGCTCCACACGTGTACGACAATATTTATACACGAACTGTTCATACGTTTAGTTTATATACATCTCTGTCTGCAATAAAACAAATATTTGTTTCGTTTTTTCAGCGATACTTATTTTGTTTTGATAAGCATAACCGACATCAAGGAAGGACACTTCTTGTGTCATGAAAATCCTTTCCCTCAGAACTTGAAAATCTGTCCCGCAGAAACGCATGTCCAATCTCTAAAACCGTATCACAAAACGGTTCGTCTTTTGGCGGCCCCAAATAAATTAGTTAAAAGTGCCTATTCAAAAAGCACAAAACAAGACACGCATCTTTCCATATACCATACAAATTAAACATAGAAAACACTAACTTGCAGACTAAAACGGGCTACAAATGAATAACAAGCAACGTTTAAGCACAAATTTTCCAATAGCTAATTGCTCTACACATTATTTACAAGTACCATTACTTGAGATATAATACAGTAATACGTTGGTCAATTTTATCTTTAACACACCAACATAAATGAGATTTAAAAAAAAAAAATAAGCATAAACATACATTGCTATAGTACAACACTATGTGTCCAAAAGAAAACAATAAATATGAAAACATAAAGATAAGCAATTCTAGAAGAATAAGATGGAACTAGGAAGGTATAAATTAGTTTCTCGGAAGTAAAGACTTAACCGACTGTACAGTATGAGGACAGTGTTGGTACACATCTATGAGGAGACTACCTTTGAAATTAATTCCAGCCTCAAAACATAGGGTGGGTCAAAGAATTTTTTCAGCCACAATTATTTTTCTGCATTATGTTATCATCATTTGACAGAAAATTCTTAAGCAAAGCCTGCTGCATTCGGATTTGCATTATCCGTTGACCTTGTAGAAAATGTTTTAGAAAGTCCTGACCGATAATACATACGGACACGTTCGTTTACTGAGTATGATATGAAAATGAAAATTCCCTGTGATGCGTTAAGAACCGAAACCACAATGGAAAAAGCCGAAAGTGGAAAAAACGATTCAACAATCTGAACTATCCACGTCACGCCAGTCAAAACAAACAACTTTACGTAAACTGGGAACTCCTGGCGATCGCTTTTGTTTGAGGCAACTCTTGGTGCTGTACGTATTTTATGAGCCGTTATCGAGAAAAATACCACATTCAAGATACAAACAAGGACAATTGGCGCGATGAATGAACCAATGATGGCTTCAAATGTTGTAAGAAAGCATTTGATTGGACCGCCGTATCCAAGATAGCCAGTGATGGAATACGATATCGAGGAATGCAATATGATAATGGCGGCAGGTGTTCCAAAAGAATAGCAAACATACCGAAAGAAAATCCACATCTCCATTGATTTATCCTTCATAGATTCGAAAGGATAAACGAAGGCACGGAACATATGGAGAGAGCAAACATTCATACAAAAGAAGGTAGCCAACCAGAAATAATGAAGGAAGTATGCGAGTATGGTACAAACTGTAGCATCGTCTGTATGGCCCAGTCCAAACCGAGTCAAGCCCTGGGAAAGAAATAAAGCAACGACTAGACACATGTTGTTTTTGCCGGGCAGAGTACGTAGTGAGGAGAAGAAGCAGTAGGTAAGAAATGTTAAAATAAGCCCCAACATCGAGAGACAGATACATGCAAATGATAAAACACCAAGCATGGTTTCCAAAACTCCTCGGACTGGTTTTACATTGGTCATTATTTTGATGAAATCTTTTATGCATATAAAAACTCTGGTATGCGATATCATTTGAAATTCACCAAACTTTAGAACAGGACCGTCAGGTAAAATGTTGATTTCGTGAAACATTTCAACGAGTTCAAATTGATCTTCATCTATTTCGACAAGAGTGCACATAAGTAATTTATTTACCAATGACAGTTTGTATGTGTTTTGATTGAATGTAAGTTTCTTATGCTCTGCTAGAACGCACTGACTGCCCAGATTTCTTTGATACACCATAGACGGTAAATAATAGGCAGATATGTCCTTAATATGACGAAATTTCATGGAGATGCTCTGAGCAAGTAACACTAAGGGGTCCCTCGTCATATTGATTAGCGCCCCTTCGACTTCGTCTCTGTTTACAACGACAGGAATATAGAAAGAAATGTGCAGTAAAATGGTTACTTCTTCAGTTTTGTTTGAGACGAACTCAACGTCGCAACTCAACGGAATGCTTATGTACAGAGAAACTGTGTCAATGCTCTCTGTTTCTAAGGTCAACATGTTGGCTATTTGTCGGTTAAGTATAGTTTTGAACTCGCCAATCAAAACTGCAGCAGTTGCATTACGTTCCGTTAGCGTTAGATTTCCCTGTAGAGCTGTCACAAATGTGAACCCCAAATTACTTGTCTGTGGGAGGAACGGCACACAGTCATCTTCCCGCAAAAACTTCCCTGTAGGGCATGTTAACTGCTTACACTTATCCTGAAATTCAAAGAAACTGCGATAATATAATAAATCGCATCTCAAACATCAAAGTCAACTGATTAGGCTTCACGCATAACCAGAGCACGTTCTACAAAGGAACGTCAAAACACAAATGATAAAAAAAATCAAATATTTTAATGTTATAGATGACTGAGAGTATGCCAAAAAGATACATTGAAATTAAAAAATATGTGTACTAACAAATCACAAATATGAAAAGAAAAATATCTTAAACAGTCATGGCATTCTTCTGTTTGAAATTAAAAGTGGGTTCATTTGAAATACATTTGTTTTACATTTTTGTTAATTCGAAGTATGTAGTTATTGATTGATTGCAATGGTATGTCGAGTCATGTTTTTGGCGAATATTGTTGTATTCAATGTTTGAGTTTTTTCTTACTTTTGTTAGTGTTTATTTGTCAATAACCCGTGTTCTATTGATCCTTTTTCTTCTTGTTTTATTGCTTTTGTGGAACCCCATTTTCGATCCAGCCCAGTTTCAGCTAATTTGCCAAATCTGTTTGCCTGTTGGCCTTGTTGGAGCGTCAGCTATTATATCATAGTCGCCGGCTTTAATTCGATCTACGCCTGTGTTCCTGTCCTGTCACTGCGAGTTAATTCTTTGGTCTTTCGTCACCCTATCCGTGCAACATTCTGGTAGTGAGTTACGTCTTAATTTGCTATGGAAAAGGTTGCAACATACCAAAATCTAAGGGTAACATCACAGAACGTAACATGTGTAAAGTAAGAAACGTTTTGTTTTAATAAGAAATTTTTTACAACCATTTTCAACACACCAACCCTGCCATGTGTTTCAACAAATTATCATTTTGATATAGTCGATATCAATCTGGAATCCGGTAAGCTGATCTAACCACATTTTAATTTACTGAATGGGCATTCTGTTGTGGTGACTGGATTCGAATGCCATTGTGGTGAAGTTTACCTGTTTTATTGCAATTTGGTGTGGTATCATATGTGTTTTCGTCAGCCAACAAACTCTATATTTGGTGTTATATTAAATGAGTTACCTTTAGTCAACAAACTCTAGATTTGGTGTTATATTATACGTGTTTCCGTTAGCTAACCCACTCTAGGTATTTGGGGTGGTATTATATGCGTTTTCGTTAGTTAACAATCCCTATTTATGAGGTGGCATTATAATAGGAGTGTTCGTTAGTCAACCATTCCTTTATTTTGGATGGTATTTTAAGCGTTTTTCTTTAAGTCAACAAACTCTATATTTGGCGTGGTATTATATGAGTTTTCATTAGCCAAACATTCCTATACTAGTATTTGGGGTGGTGTTATATGCGTTTTCGTTAGTCAACAATCCCTATGGTTAAGATGTTATTCTTCGTTGATTTACAACAACAGTTGATGGGTTGATGAACGTTCTTTCCCTATAGTTATGTGTATTAACCCTACCTTGGAATCGTCGTAATACTCCTCAAGTCCACATCTAGCGTTGTGTTTACTTCGTAGTAATGAAGGGGAATTCAATGATGTTTGCATAGAAAACAGATATCTGTACGTGCTTTTATATACAGCCTCTGATTCGATGTTGTATACTGGATCTGTTGGATACCATGATTTTTCATATTGATCTGAAGAACAACCCGATGTCTTACGCTGAGGGTTACATTTTATACAGAAAATGTTCTTATACGGGTCCAATGTTTGAACTGCTTCATTATTTACGCATGCGTCATTTATATCTCGGATGAATGTATCCCAATGCCCTGTGGTATTGCATTCTGATATCGGTGATGGATTCATTGTCGGATTTATGTTACAAAGTTTACAGAACATACTTTTATAAAGTTCGTCCTTCTTAAAGAGAGGAGTAAAAGGCGTAATAGCCCGATAGTAGTGTTCACAAGCCCATATTACGTCAGGATCGCTTACACTAGCATTGTCACATGAACTCACGTCATATGTCCCCGGGATTTCGTCAGGAAGAACTACTGTACAACTATGATTGTTAGTGTAACGCGTTTTCCCTCCTAAAACATCGAATACAAAGTCCTTCATTACAATGTATCTATGAATTAATTTTGAGTTCTTGCATGATATGTCGACGGTTGAAATTATGTAGTCCCTTGTTTTATCTTCATTGCATAGAAAACAGTATACATTCTTATAGAGGACATCGGTCACGGATGATGTTACAGGTAGAGCCTGTAAGCCATCGTCGATTGTCTCATTTTCACATCTGTTACGCAACTCCATTGTATGTTCACCATAACATCGGTCGACCATGAGTGGCGACTTGTTAAACAGCTCTGAAAAAGATACTGGATCCGTCAAAGCGAAGTGTGCACAACAAACTTCCCTGTAAATGCATCCTATTTCACATGAACATTGTTTAATCATATTAGGATCTGTAGAGTTATCAGTCACTGCCTTGGAATTATCACACTGTTCTTGGTATCCATAATGCAGAAAATGAATTCGCAGAAGTTTTTCTATATCAACATGGTCCGTTCTACTGCTGAAATTGAACTTTGCAATTGTACCCGTGTTCTTATTATTTTGAAGCCGGAAGTGCAATTTGTCAAATCTAAGTGAGTAACGGAAACCGTCTTCGTCGACATATGGAGTCATATGTCCGTCCATGAATGGATCGACGGTAAAGTTGTTACGGTTACATAGATAACAGAACACGTTTTTGTAGGGAAATGAAGCCTTTGATTCACTGTACAACTCACAAGCGTCTTCCAGTTGTCTGTTGGCTTCCTGATACACACCTGTTTGGTTACATGAAGCTATAGCATCTCGCTGAACGGTATCCGGATTACACATATAACAAAACACGTTCTTATTTCTCCTGTGAAATGGTAGAAAGTTTGCTTCACACCCCCATGCAATATCGGGATCATATACCTGCCAAGTTCCGCTCATGTTACATCTGTCAACTGCATAAATTCCGTCAGTAAAAGAGCAAGCAAAATATCCAGTCGTTGCTGTGTACGTCATGTCACATTTACCATATCCTCCTACTCTCAAAATCTCATCGTAAGAATTCAAATGATTCAGATCGACTTCATCTTGACAGTCGATACTTATTTTCCAAACTTTTGTATCTTGCTCGCCGTTGCATTCTGCGCAGAATTTATTCCGATATATAGCTACACTATTTGACGACGACACTGGAGGTAAAGTCAATTTCTGCTCGCTGTCGTAATTTCCAAAACACTGATTTTTAACTTCATCTGTAGTGTTTTCAGGACAAGTATCAATAATAAGGCCATATTCAGGACGACCAATGTCACTATGTAATAAAATAGCGAAGTTCATACAGGTCATATCATGTTGACGAAATAAAACATCCGGGCAACAGTCATTACTTTCTCTGCATGTTGGTCCGCAATTACATTTAGGGCAAAGTTCGATGTCACCATATCCTGTTGGTTTAAGAGGCAATTGCATGTCTGCTAACAATCCAGTATCGGGTTCACAGATGTAGTCAAATCCACAGTACAAGATATACTGGTACAGCACATTGGTGAAGTTAATGTTATTTGTTCGAATAGCAGTGCATCCTATTGTCAATAACACAAACAAAAGTCGTGTCATCTTAGGCAACATTTGTTTGTTTAACATGCAAACCATCCACTTTCTCATCCTGTAAAACAGCCAAACACATATATAAGAATCTATTTGGTATCATCAGAATCAAAATTAAGAACATAACCACAAACTATATCTGGTAACATACACATTAAATTAATAGTGACATCGCTTAAAAGTAGTAAATTCGAAAAACCAAGACGAATTTCTAAAGCCGTAAGTCCTTTGACACCCGGCAAATAAAAGAAAAACGTTGGACGCACACAGCAAAAATAACCAAATAAACATTTATTGACTAAAAAAGGAAAAATCACAAACTTCTATTGAAAAAATGGAAGCGAAACAAGGTGCTCACAAAACAACATCGATTAATAATACAGTAACATAAAGTATCACTGTTTAGCATAATCCAAAAGAAATTTCTTGCTATTTAATCCGATTTTGAATTTTTAAGTTCATTGTTACCCCATGGGCAAATATAACACAAATTTAAAAAGAAAATCGAAAACGAATTTGAATCACGAAAATGTTATTACATTACCAAGGTAAATTCACCAGAAGTTACTTTGTTTGAAATGCATATTTCAGCTCATCCTGATCACTTGTCATTGCAGACACAGTGATTCTAGGTGTACAAGACTTAGAATGCAAATTAATTAATGTGTGTTTGTTTGTTTGTTTGATTTACTGGGGTTTATCGTCCCTTTAACTCATCAATAGGTCAAATCGAGACGGTGTCTGCTTGCGACAGTGTGCACTTATGGCGACTTTATAGTGCTGTCTCACTGAAATATAGAATGTTAATTTAGGATGTACAATACGAAATATGAAAGTCAAATCACGTTTATACTTCGAATGAATTTTACTGAATATAAACTTATATTGAACTTTGACCCTAGGTGGGACTTCATCAATAATCTCGTGACTACAAATGACAGTTTGAAAGATCGTCAGCTCAGAATGATATCTATGAATTAAAAATGCCTGGATATTATTTTTCATGAGAAGGAGATTTGAAAAATTAATTTACTCCTCATCTATTCCACAATACATCACTGGACTCCATAAAAGGAAAATTACGAATCTTGTTTTTTCTATCTAATTTACTCGTCATTTAGAAATGATGCTCTTGCTTACTTGATACCAATCATAATCAAAAAAGAAACAAATTCCTTTTTAGCCCCACCCCCTTTTCAGCTTCCGATCTTTGTTAAATCGAGGTATTATCTATTCTAAATTCATTTTCCCATCGCCGTTGATGACGGTTGATTTGGAGCTTGACTTCGGGTCAAGGGCGAGGTCTTCTCACCCATTTGGTTGGTTTGACATCATTTTAATAATGCTCGTGACGTCTCACTTTGCTAGTTCATTCTGGTTGTGACTTTTTGAGGAAGCTGTAATCTTCCATTGTTGAGGATTTAGTTTTTTGAAAATTTAAATATAAATTCCAAAGATAAATTTTGAACGAAATTATCGTTTACTAGGCATTACAGTGACAACGTCATAAAAATATGTACGACTGTATTTGTTTAATATAACTATATTTGAAGCAATTCTATTAAAACAATTATGCTTTGTTAAATTTAAAAATTGGCTGTTTGTCAATAACCTTTATATATGTTGATCCTATTTCTTCTTGTGTCACGCATTATTCTAAAATTGCCAATCCAATGCCCTGGTAATCACGCATTTCTACTTTTAGATAACATAATAGTTAAGAAATTCAAAATATATCTTAATATGAATGTAAAGATTAAAAATCATAATATACAACTTAATAAATATTTGTGCAAAGCAATTTTGATACCGAAATTCAAATAATATGATGTTTTATGAAACGTATTCAAGTTTCAGCTAAAAATATTAAAAGAAGTGAATAAACTAATTTCGATTAAATGGATTAGTATTTAATGTCACTTTGATGAAGCAAAATATTCCATTGAGATACATAATGCATTATGTGAATTGTTATCATTATTAGTATTCACAAGAATATATATTTACACATATTATACTGTATTTCACGGCAAATATATATTACACTTATAGTCAAGATACGCGGGCCTCACACAAGAACGCTTTTGAAGGCGGTTCAGCACGGTTACAAATCGTTTACAACCACAACGGCATAGCCTAGACACTGTGAGGGTATAACCCATTGACCACCATCTAGTTTTGCAAACTGCAGAATTTTCAAAATGTTTGAAAATTTGGCGGCAATTTTCGTAACCGTGCATTACCGACTTGCTGCCTCAGTGCTGCCATGGTGTCATCTATTAAACCATTCGGAACCGCAGAAAAATTGTCTAGCAATTTAGGAAGTTGGTAGAAGGTAGCAACATGTTAAGAACTAGGTGGCTACAAGGTCACACGACGGTTCAGATCAGTTTGCATTAACTCCCTGCGATTGTGGTTTGAATAAGGTGACAGTGTGGTCCTTGTGCTGTTTATAACGGTTTACTAGCGGTTTGTGGCGGTTTTCATGCGGTTAATATACGGTGTTCATGAGGTGTTGTTGCCGTTCATTACAGATTAAGTACGGTTCAAAATATATGGCGGTTATTCGTGGTAGTTACACGGTAAAGGAGAGTATTCACACGGCGTTGACACGGTAGAGGACAGTAAGCTTGAGCATTTTGTCGACCAAGGAAGGTAGACAGTACAAGACCAGAGAAAGCTTTTACAAGGGTTGACGCTCGTGATGGAAAAATATGGGTAATAAAAAGACCCTAGACATCCCAAGCAGTCGTCCAAGAGGACGAAAAACAGACGGAGTCAGACACAGTGGTCGACAGGAACAGGGGCGGTAAAGAGGTAATCCGGGGTACAGGGAAGAGTAGTAACGCTTCCCCAACCACCCATATGACAAACTAGCATCCCTGGTAGACCATACGGGTCAAACAGGACCCACAAAGAGACTAAGAATTCCCTTCACCGGGGCACAAGAAAATGACCTAGCTGACATACTGAATGAGAACGAGTTCCTAGGATGCATGTTTCAGATTGCATTTTTGTATTTTAAGACATGAATGAGGGTGTATAAGCACCGGACCAAGACAAACAGGATCTACCAGGAGAAGGAGTTTCCTCCAGTGGCCGGGTACCTGTAAGTGTGATGGCCAGTTTCAGTCCAGGTCCAATAGCCTGTCTCATGTTGGTGTCCTCTTTCCCTATTATTTGAGTCAACCGCTGCAGAATCTATGAAGAGCTCATCACCAACCCTCAGAAAGTTATTGGGATCTAAAAACAAGTGCTCGGGCAACAGCTGCTTGTACTGGCCCTTCTCTTTGTGTTGCAACCAGGGCCTCGCTCCTCTTATAAATATCATATTTATCGGAGGCATGATTCAGATTGCATTTTTGTATTCATAATAACACTTCTTCTTGCTGGTTGGCTTGTCTTCGTCACTGTCACTGCCCTCCTCTTCATTCGTGTGGACTAGAAGGAGAACTGTAGCCAAACAGCAGGCACTCCATCAAAGATGCTTCTCTCTCGGTTATCGTGGTAGAAACTATGGCATAGATGAAATTCTCACTTTACATAGGGGACTTAATCTGTAATTACGTGGTGGTGTTGGTATCGCTTATGACCTTGGTGCCACCTTGTTCTGTGCGTGTTGCTGCCCCACAAGACCTTATGGTTGCGTTACAAAACCTTGTAAACACCCCAACAAAAAAAATTACTTTGTGTATATATATACACTTTAAAACAAGAATATATAGGATCAACAGGAAGCAAACGTCCATGTACACATATCTTTGGAAACTATCTAATATTATTACTCTTCCAGGATTGGCGGTACCGTCAAGAATAGCAAAAATAGGGGATAGAACAGAATGGATGGTAACATCAAGAATGGCAGAAAAAGGGGATAGAACAGAATGGATGGTAACATCAAGAATAACAAAAATAGGGGATAGAACAGAATGGATTGTAACATAAAGAATAGCAAAAATAGGGGATAGAACAGAATGGATGGTAACATAAAGAATAGCAAAAATAGGGGATAGAACAGAATGGATGGTAACACCAAGAATAACAAAAGTATGGGATAAAACAGAATGGATGGTAACATCAAGCAACCAAATTACGACCTGCTCTTTTATTCTTTAAATAAGAAAAATATGTTACGTTTAATAGTAAAAAATGATAGGAATAGAAACCTACCATCATATAGAAAAAAAGCCATTTAAAAACAATCAATATTCACTTACATAAATGGCAAGTGTGTGACTTGGAATACTGCAAATTGGCACGAGAAGGACACTAGCTCTGTATATAGCACTACCAGTTAAGAGTGTCTTGAACAAACATTACATCCAGAAAGTGAGTACGTTTGGTTTCTTTCGACAATGCGTGTTTCCCACTATTGTATCTCCTCTTTTAATCTAGTTCATCGTTATGCTCTTGTTAATAACTCTGATTAGACCGTGAACATTAACCTCGAATTCCCTCTGCAAGCAGTTGACCCTAGGTTAAGTGTGTATTGTTCTTTCAAATTACATTGATAATTGATAATTTAATAGGATTCTGGTTTAAATATTCCCAATGCTATGTCCTAGGTGAAACTGCGTGAATTGGTTATGCACGGCATGGCCTTAGAATATATATATTAGTCGAGGGCTAATAAGGGGTATGGTATTAAAATGGTACCTTTTTATCATATTTACTTTATAATCTCTGTAATGTTTATATAAAAAATATGCATAACAAAATTATAAGACATGAAAAAAGTACATAAAGAATATTTTAACGGTAAAATCCAGAAATTAGGGGGTATTATATAAATAAATTACATCACACTCCTAGAAGTTATATCAGCCCGAGGCTGACAAAGGTTTTTGAGGAATTTGTATTACTTATATCGCACATGCAGAACGGCTTATATTCTTAGTAAACATATGGTGCACAGTATAAGGTAAGTTTTGGGCATAACTGTTAGTTTGTCAATTGACAACAATGATCCATGGCTGACATGGATTCTAAACTTTTTTGCTGTTCGTTTTGGAACT
>JAUMGZ010188190.1:0-13447 GCA_032359645.1 Pododesmus macrochisma
GTAATTATATCAGAAACAGACTTGTCAAATCCCCCACTGTATCATGATGGCGGCCATAAAACTTCCTGAAAGCAGACTGAAGACTAGGTAGTGTATGACCATGCCTCAAAAACTTGGATGTCAACAGCAATCCTCTAGTGACAAAGTCTTTGTAGTGAGAACACACTCTTGAATAACGAATTAGCTGTGACACATAAACTCCATAAGTAGTTGAGGAGGGTCTGTTGTAAACCAACCAATATTTCTAGTAGTATAAAAATAAAAGATTTGCATATAATAATAGGCAGCAAAGGTGTTCTACAAGATTAAGCAAAAACGAGTATTTTAGTGATTATTTCATGTTTTTTTGCAATGGTATAATAGCATTTTATAGCATTCTAATAATATGTTCCGTACCGTACTATAAACGAAGAGGGAAATATGCGTTAAAAGGACATTGCATGGTATTTAATGAAGAAGGAAGAAGTTTTATATTTTCAAAAAATCTGACTTCCATGTGCTGAAAAAGTATTATATCAGTTTTAAAGGACATATATGTAGCCTGTTTTTAAAAGGTTAAGAAGTTCCAACTCATGAAAAAAGTGTCTTAATCGGATATGAAATTACCTGGTAGGCTTATATTTTACCAGGTTTTTTGATGATTTAATAATGGAAAATGCTGTCACTACTGACAATTGATATCGATGTTTACATATTTGTTATCTTTCATCCTTTATTGACAATGATTTAAGATATAGTTTCAAAGGAATTGGGCCGATCGGTGGAGTAAATATGACTAATATTAGGGTTCACTGAATTGATGAACAATATTTTTAACAATGTGTTCTAATTTGACGTACGTCATTCTGTGTTGTTTAAGAAACCAATTTTCTGAATAAATAGACATAAAGTAACATTGGTGCAAAATTGGTGCAAAATCTTAAATAAAAATACAAGCGTGGGCAGATTTGAAACACATCCTTTTGGCTTCTTTGCAATATAACTAGTAAGTTTAATTTTTGTAAATACATCAATGCGTATACCATGCTTGTTTTGAATACACTGGTCAGCTGATTGTGTATTTGTGTATTGTCTGTATTGTCTGCCTCTCCATGTTGTCGCTGTAAAATTAAAAAGCAAAACAATTTTTGCAGGGTCAGATATCATTATCCTACACTCAAACAATTAAGCACCAGAATGTAAGGAATAAATAGACATCACAACAATCTTCAAGATTAGTAATCCATGTGGACCGACTAAGGACGGTCACCCAGCACGAAACCAAGCGGTGTGGTTAAACCTGTCTATGAGGCCTCAACATTCCCACTCCCTTCATGAGAATAGAAGTCTGAAGTATAGACATACATAAAACAAATCTAATAAATACACTTCACAGCGCTGTAAATCATCTCAGCAATTTTCCGCCCACATAAATTGTCCATAAAACTCTAAAGGAGTAAAACGTTTATACAAATTTACAAAAGCAAATAGAAAACACAAAATTTGATATGGTCAAGTAGCATAAAGCTTAAAACAGAGGCCAATAAGTTGTAGAATCATA
Organism: Pododesmus macrochisma; assembly: GCA_032359645.1. NCBI lineage: Eukaryota > Metazoa > Mollusca > Bivalvia > Pectinida > Anomiidae > Pododesmus > Pododesmus macrochisma. Next base: position 1,541 of record JAUMGZ010188190.1, read on the forward strand.
TATTCCTCATATCGTTAAGTATATGAACAGTGACACTGATGAACCATCAGTGTGCTCGAAGAGTTACACTAGCAACACCTAAGTCAACGTTAACTACCAGGAATAAAGGAGGGTGATTGGGGACCGTAGACGAGTTAACACTCACCAAGTTATTTGTTAGGGGAAAGCTAACTAGGCTTAATTATTTGCGATAACAGTAGTGTGAGCTCAGAAATAATGACCAACGCGAAGTCCAGCTAACAACCAGAAGGACAGATATCAGGAACAAGTCTTCTTGATACAGGGAGCTTTATTCTGGACCCCTTCATTGAGTAACAGTTGTATTGTTAGAAGGTGTGCAATAACAAAGTTTATGCCAGTAAGTGGCGGTAAATCGACCCAATACTAGGCATGTAGTGCGTTTCACTATAAGAGGACCATAGCTACGTTTCAGGAATTTTCTTGAAATTTTAGTAGTAACATATGATATGTCAGGGTTGTTTTTAATTCTCCTAGGTTTTTAAAAGAAATCATTTTTTTAAATTATCATATTTACATATTCAGAAAGCTGATTATCTGAGCTTTCTTGTGATATATCATACTTATATATTTTGTCAATGGGCATTCTGTGAGCATCTGACAAAGTGACCCCTATCAAGTAAGGTTTAGTGTTTCCTTGAAATATTTATTATATTCGACCGCCGTATTTACCGGAGTAGGCTATACGCAATTCAAAAGTGATGTGTTGTATTGTGTTGTGTTGTGATGTACAATTTTGCATTGTCCATTATGTGTTGTTGTTGACAACCTCAATTAAACAGTCATGCCCATATTTACATCAAAACCTTAATAAAGTCAATTACATTTAAAAGTTGCCCATACAATATGTGTGTTTGTGTATTCTTTAACTTCAAAACTGAATGTCACTTTTCTTTAATAGAAAAACTGCACAACATAGAAGAAGACAATCGATTAAAGAAAGCTACGGGTGAGTCATGATAACGAAAAAATATTTCCACTGAATTATACTTAATGTGAATCGTGTAGTGAAATTAAATGCGACTTCAAAAAAGTAGATATTAAAATTAACAGAAAAAAATGACATTAAAATAATCCATATTAAACACTAATAAATTAACTGCTTCCAATAATTGAATATATTTGATTGTCACAAGGGTAAATAAGGTGCATTGACGAACTCAATTTTGGCTCGAACAGAACCCAAATAAAACAGGGAAACTAGTATAAACGGATGTGATATTTGGAAAAACGCCGCACAACCGGACCAACCATTAATTTAATTGTTCACGCATTCACACATACTAAGGGGTCATTCATGATTATCATCCTTTTTCCAAAGTCTGCAAACCGCACGCTAGGGGGTAGGGGTTTGATTTTCATCTTTTTTTGCACGCTTAAAATTCCGGATATTGCAACATTTCATAATCAGAAATCTGGCTCCTTTTTATTTCCTATAGTGGTCTAAATCTTGTTCGCCAGAGCGTTAATGATGACCTTGTTTGAATTATTTGAGAAATGGCGCATCAACAAACGTTGTTTGTCACAACAAAAACCAAGTGAAACAAATGTATTTAATACAACAAACCGCGGTATGATGAAGGATGATGTACACTTTTGCAGGGGGATGGGGGTTTGAAAAAAGCGTGTTGTTTACAGACTTTGGAAAATGGATGATAATTACGGATGACCCCTAAGCAGAATTTGAACAATAAAACTATTTTGACATATGTTATACAATCATAGGAAGTGAATACTTATAAGGTTTTACTTAGGACACCTGTGAACTTGTGGATAGGCAACATCATCTGTAAAAGGAAAACGTTACAATTTTTAATTGACAATTACAATACATCACTGTCAGCTTGCCTGAAAATGTATATACTTAAGATTGGAGAAAATATATCAAAAGGAAAATAAAAACAATTGAAGAGACTGACCAGTATACATTTAGGTTATTTGGCACTGAATAATTTAATAGTTATTTTAATTTTTTTTTCAATTAGGATTTACAAGATAACTTCATGTCTACTTTTGTCAAGGAATCGATTAATAATGAGATGTTAAAAATTATTTTTTTCTAGTCCATTGTATACAAACTAATATGATTACACTGACTTAAACATTGCAGAAAAATGAAAACAAATGTTATTAAAGTAATAAATTCAAAAAACCAAGTCCATGGACATTGGAAAACAAAAGGAAAACGTTGGACGCACACAGAAAAAATAACCAAATGTACATTTATTAACTAAAAAAGAATCATCAAGAAAATATGTTATTTGTGCGTCCAGCGTTTTTCTTAAATAAATGAAAAGTAAAGTTATCTTGTAAGTCGTGATATATCTAATAGTAATGAAAACTAAAAATCGAACAATACTTTATGTCGCATCTCGATCAAATTTGATAATTGTTTTTCCCTTATCAACTTATAATTTAGTGTTCTTAATCTAATTGTGTGTAATCTCAATTCACGTATTAATTATGTTGTAGATGCATTCGGTAACCAATTGTCCAAAGTATTGTCACAGGAACAGAATAACTTCTTTCGCTTATCACGTCTATTGTTAGACATTTGCACGGAGCTACTCCGAGATATCCTGCGATTCCTTATGCCAGTGTGTGAATTCCAGAAACAACTATGCTCTCTAAAGAAAAATAAGAGATTTGCTGATGTGTTGAATTCTGCTCAAAAGAAACTCCTTTACCCTTCATACAACGGAAATTATGATGAGTTCGACTTAACACTGTTATATATGATGTTTCGAAGCTTAAATATCACTGGAATAGCTCCACCACAAAACAGCGGCTGGGGACAAAACGTTGATGTTGCTGATTTCAGTCCAGGTGCAAATGTAGAACGAATACGAGTTGCAAGGAATCAATCGTTTGGACATTTAACGAGAGCAAGCATAGGTAACAACGAGTTTACTGATATCTGGAAAGATGTATCTGGTGCAGTTATCAAGCTTGAATCTGACATTCTTGCAAAGGGAACCTATGCAAATGAAGTCATGCAATTAGAGGCGGACACATACTTGAAGATAGAAGATTTCGAGAAGGTGAAACAGAGGATGATTGAAGACCGAACAATATATGAGGAGACTTGGAATCTTCTTCTCAAAACAGCAGGTATAATCTTAAATGCGTCATGTAAACAGAATGAACATATCCTTGAACTCAAAAAATAATAGGGTTATAAAACGAGAATAACAAAGAATAGAAAAGCGACAAAGGTGGTTTTTTAAATAAATAACAACACGGCGTGTAAAGTGTGACATATTGTACCTCCCAGCTCAGACCTGAGGACCTTCTTTTATCTCTTATCGCAAATATGTGTAGTCCTTTTGGTGTTTTTACTTCTGTTAACATTGATAAATGAACATTATTCTTATAACATTAACAAAACAAGATAAGAAATAAAAGAAAGTAATAAAATGACGTAAATTTTAAAGACTACAATGAACCAACTTAGGGCGGTCAAAAAGCACGAGACCGGACAGTGTTGTTGAACCCGTCACTGAGGTTTTAAATTGTTCCATCCTCGCATGCGACAAGAAGTCTTAAGTATAGACATGCTTTTTCCTTATAAAATAACAAAACTATCATAGCGCTGTCAAGCATTTCATCAATTTAACATTTTCACACGACTATCGGACATAGGCAGGTAATTCAAATTGGATACTAGTGTATACTACATATACTGCAGTATTTTAAAATACAAAAATGCAATCTGAAACATGCCTCCGATGAATATCATATTTATAAGAGGAAAGGGCCAAAGTTTGTGTGAGACACCCCGTCGCGAACCCCTGATCTTGCTTCGAAGTAGCCGTAATTAATGGACGCTATATAGAAAATTATTTAAAGTGTCACTGAGCACAATTGCTGCTCTCGCAATGGTACAATAGCATCAACATAAACTGAAACGTTTACAAAGTGAGACAGTAATGTGTGAAGATATGGAGATAATAGATGGATGAAGTACTGTAGAATCAGAAAATTTTGTTGTGGTTATAATTTCGTTTATTTCGTGGTTGTTAAAGATCAACGAAATTATATCCATGACGAAATTGTTCACATACCTTCCAAAAAGAACACCTTAAGTATTTTCAACGAAATGTTATGTCAACGAAATCACTTTATTTTCAAAACAACGAAATTTTAGCTCAACGAATATTTCTGATTCTACAGTAATTTGATATTATATAAGCGTTCGGAAAAAAACAAAGCAGAGCTGTCGCCAGGATGGCTGACTTATACTCCCCGCTTACGTAAAGTTATACATTTCATGACATCAGTTCTTACACCTATTTTGTAAATGGGTCATAACTCCCATACACATTGTCGAATCGAAATTATAAGCTTAAGTACATTTGCTGCATGTTCGCGAAATTTGAATCAATACTGTGAAAGGATTTGTCCAGAGGAGATTCTGCTAATATTTTTTTTAAAAGGGCCATTCATCTCATAAAACGCAGTGAAATACAAAATCACGTGGGAGATAGCACAAGTACATGAGGTAGCAATACGTCACACAAAGTTTGAAAAAATCAATAAAAATGAGTAAATGCATACTTGGACAAACTGTTGTCCACATTCCGAAAAAGGGGCATAACTCTCTTAAGAAGCAACGAAATAGAAAAACACTCAAGGGGGCAACATTATATGAGGTACATGTAATGATACTTTACACAAAGTTTGAACAAAATTCAATGAAACTGAGTAACTTCATACCCGGACAAACTTTTGTCAACATACAGCCGGACGTACGCTCTCACTTAATCCTACTTGTAGGGTGATTTCTTTTGATTGTTCCTTTTTGATCTGCAACAAATGTTTCACCCCTATCTGTTTCCGCTTTATTCCGTCGCTAACAAAACACATGCGTACTGCAAGATTTTGATGCATTTTGGTTAAAAAAATCACTTTAAAACACAATTTCGTTTCCTATAGGATATGACGGAATAAAGCTCAATTGCAACCCATACAACATCCAATGCACCTCATAAGTATCTCTGGACATGTACAAAAACGGACGGACGGACAGACGGAGTTTTCATGGTGCCTTTCTTTGAATCCCAGTTGTTTTTTCCTTTTTGTGTTAGAAGACATGCAATTACAAAGTCTATGCCAATGCATATAAGTAGCGTTTGCTTGTCTATTTGGTGTTTAACTCATGCATTGGTCATATCGAAACGGTGTCTGCTTTTGACACTGCGCACTTACGGCGACTTTATAGTTCTGCCTCACTGAAATATCACGCTGTAGACACATCGACATGATATTTCAATCGGTCACATTATCCTTGCACCGAGCCATGTCAACCAGTCCTCCTCCTACCCAGTAATGACGAGCTCTTAGCAGGGAGCGAGAATATTGCCTAATTTTAACGTCTAAGGTATGGACGCGACCGGGATTTGAACCGACGACCCGGGATTCTAGCACCAGTTTACAATCACGAAGTGAATGCCCTAACCACTGGGCCACCGCGCATGTACATGCATGTAGTGCATCTGGCTATAATTAGAGTATTGCTTCGTTCATTTTAAAGAAATGTTCTTATAATTTGTTTAATCCTCATATGTTTATAAACAGGATCTTTAAAAAATAAGGGTTGTACAATGTCTCTAGTTACATGCTTGGCATACTGAGATTGCTAGATTTCAAAAGAGCCTCTTACTAAATAGTTTACGTAGTTCATGGTGTCTATAACGTTATGAGATAAGTTAAGAGTTAAGGTCAATATTTCGAGAGTGAAAATTGAAGACATCAGACCACGCTTTGAAATAATTGTGAAAAAGAAATGTCGTATGATAGAAGTCGTGGAATATCCACATCCAACCATACTTTTTTTAACAATTTGAAATCCAAAATCGTCTCTTTTGACGTTGAGTCTAGTATCAGCTGATCCTTTGATGATATAAATATCTTAGCCCAAACATGGTCACCAGTTATCATATTGGATGAATTTGATACATCTTAGGTCTGCTTAATACATAAATTTTATATTTTGTGGACACATTTGGGCTGATAAAGAAAGAAAGTATTAATTAAAGAAAACTAAACTAAATGTGGAAAAAGTTATGAAATCTGTTTAATGATACAGTCACATTAATATTCATCTAAATGCCAGGAATTAATATCAAATATTGCATAGAGGATCTGCAATGCGTTTTCATTTCATATGAGATTGATGACGAATTTTATAAATCTAATATGAAATGGAAACGAATTTTAGATTCTCTTTATCATATGAGTCAACTTAAAATCGTTCTTTGTGATGTGATCATTAAAATGCTTTAAAATGTGTGAAAACTAGCACCGAAGGACCTTCATCATAACAACGATATGTGACGTAATACCATATTAATTAAATTGTTTGTTGAATTTTATTGGAATTTCTTAACATTTCTACGCAATTTTTGAAACAGAAACTCTTGAATGTGTATTGAGATTTACTGAAGAATATCATGAGGAATATGACGACATCACTAGTCCCGGTGCGAAACGCTTAATTCATACACTAACGACTTCTCTGCGAAGTAAAATCGACTGGCCTGGCATAGTTGCAGTTAAGGCCATCAGGTAATTATTACTCATTATTTGAGTGCAACATCATGACATTAGACATTTTCCTAGTGGATAATACACGTTTCTCATTGTAATTGTTTCTCATTGTGCTAAACACAAACAACCACCAATATACACACACACATATATATATATATGTATTTATTAATAAATATAATAGCTTCCAAAGATAAAACTAGAAGAAATAGGATCAACAGAACACAAGTTATTGATGAACAAACATTAGCTTTACCAAAATGAACTTGCAAAGTGAGACAGGCAATTCAAAAACCATTTCCGTGTGCTTAAGAACTTCTCTTGGATTATGTATGTTTATAAAAACTCTAACACTTGTGTTGCTTTTTAGACGAGGATCCTTGATAGTGACTTTCCATATCAACATTGAACAACCACAAGATGTACCTCTGGTTCGTTCAACACTGAAGAGAGCTGTAGAAGAGGGGCACATCGGGTCTTACAAAGTCGATAAAAGTAGCTTCAAGCTCCGAACTCTGACCGGTTAGTAACACATGTTTTACATACAAATATTCATGACGTTGATAGTTTTGAATACAAAATTACAACTTACTAATGAATTGCATGCTACTTGTCCAAAGAAAGATTTTGGAAGTCAATGCGGCTTATTCTTAACATATAATTTTTGATTCAGCACATTAAGATTATTTTTTCAAAAGAAGATTATGTAATACAAGAATAACAAGACTTCATTAATTTAAATTTCGATAATGCAAAACTGAAACTTAGTTGAAAAAAAACGATTGTTACTTGGAATTTTTTCATAGAAAACTACGTTAAAATGCACTAAAAACGGATTTTTAAACACACTCGCTGTATTATTCATAAAACAAGGGTACACCATGACCTTATGCATCCTTCTTCTTTAGAATTTAAATCCACTTTAAAAGTTATAGTCATATGAGAAAATCTTAGTGATGTCCTAAAACATAAAAAATGTTCATTGCGTTTACCTGATATTGTCATCATTTAAAGATGATTTTGACAAATGAATAGTAACAGACATGGCAGAAAAGTTAGAAAAGTATTCAGAGTGTGCCATATGTTAAATAAAATGATAAATGACCCGAACACAGCAAGTTCGTGTATGGTACCTAAATCCAGTGGGAAAACCCTATATTGGTCATTTATGGGAATAGGACGTACCACTGAACTAAAAAAACGGCCCTTTTTAGGGCCACTTAAAACTTCGAAAAGTCACAAATTGTATTCAAGAAATAACGCAAATTCAGTTTTCATTTTAGTTAATACAATAACGCAAATAAATGACTCGACTTTCATATAAGTTACTTTTATCTACTTACACGTAATATTTATAATCTTACGACTGCACAGGAAAATAATTACAGGCAAAAACACAGGTAAATAAATATCGATGTGCGCCACAGGTGTCGGGGATTAGCGAGAGCACCGACGGTCGTCGTGGACGATCGTCGCCTTACCTGTCAAATGTGATTTATCAATCCAATGATTCATTGACCAATGAATGGGCTTATAATTTGTAACCACCCGGTTTCAGATGCCGGCCTTTAAGTGAACATGTTACAGCAAGACATTTTCTAAATACTTCAAAAAGAACTAGGTTATGTGTAGCTACTGAAATTATTATACTTTAACATGATTTAATTTTATATATATATATATATGATAACGTACATAACGAAGAAAAGTTCTGAAAATGTATCGAAACCTTTTTTCAATTTAATGACAGTTTACATCTTAAAAAGTGCCTCTGAACAGGCTACGTACGTCTCAGTTCATTGTGGAAAAGGTTGTCATATGCAAATCCTTGGCAAGACATGGTTTAGCTTCTAAGTGATAATAGAAGTTTAAGATATTTCCTTTATAGTTTAATAATTGTCTTTTAAAAGAAAAAGTTAGAAAGTTTAAAAAAAAAAAAAGTTTCGATGCTCGTTCCCTGTTCTCTGTTACCTTGCCTAAGTCACTTTTTTAAATACTGTCTCGCTAGGTCGAATTTATTACTCAAGAAGGTTAATGTTAAGCATAGGTCTTCTTATTTCAGTAAATATGTATTTATGTGTTCAGTGTTGCTTTACTTTAATTTTACAGTCCTTGAATCTCAGCAGTGGGTGACCGTAAACAAAGAAGAGAACGTTTTAGGTGTAGACTATGCAAACGCCCAAATACAATGTATAGCAACAAAGGACAGCCGGGCTATTAATGTTATGGTGGCATCTAGAGACCACACATCACTCTGGGTCAACTACTACAAAGCTTTATATCTAACAAAACTTTGTATCATTAGCGGAAATGAGATACTGAAATCTGAGGAACTTCCTACATTTGTGGTTTCGGTCGCAATGACATCTAAGGGTTCACTACTTTGCTCTGCGAAGGATATTTTTTCGATCGATGAAGAAACCGGAAAATTGTCAAAATTCTGGGACTGTGGACGCTATTATGCAAAAGGAATACACATAACACATTCAGATGACATTTTTGTCGTTGACAATTACTATATTGTCAAATTGAATAGTAAAGGTGAACTGTTAACCGCCGTAAACTGCCATACAGACCATGGTGTCCAAGAACTCTACGACCCATTATATGTAACCTTCCTTCAGTCTTCACTATATGTTGTAAACAAACATCCAAACGGGAGCGACTTACTGCAAATTGATCTAACAGGCAAATTAACGAAGTCCGTGAGTCTGGGTGACAAAGAAATATGTGGACTATCACGTGATAATCATGGACGCATTTTCGTGGTGGACTATAAGACCAAGTGTGTCTACTTGATGGATGACACTGGACAGCATTTCAACGTTATCACGAAATGCAAGCACCATGATGTAAAACGGTTTCTAACGATCTGCTACGACTCAAACCGACTTTTAGTCGGCTGTACAGATGGGAAGTTTTTGATAATAAACTATGTTCAGTAGTATTGCTATGTATGCAAAATATGTTTCACATTAGGAGAAAATAGAGATGAAACAGTGGTATAACGGCGACTAATTTATATGTACAGAAATGCGCTGAGGGAGAAAGCATGAACATAAGTTTCACATTTCTTCACGTTAATTTTGATATGTGAACTCTACTCAAATTTTTCATTACAGATGTTAACATTGATAACCAAAACTGTATGCTGTCAACAAGACCCTGTAGTCGGATAAAACGTACTTGTTCCTACAACTGTATGGGGAACTTGCAGTCTAAATCTAGCATTCCGTACATGAGTACATATTCTATATTTAAGATTTATGAGTGTGATGGTTTGACAGGAAGTAGGGTATAATCTGCTTTAAAACACTTTAGGTAATGCTTAGACAAGTAAACTGTGTTGATTTACTAACTAGATCATAAGAGTTATGTATTCCGATAAAAAGTACCAAAGAGTATAGATCGCATCTAATTATAGCAGAGGAACTACATTTTGTTGCGGCGAACATTGACGTTTTGAGCCGGTTTTGAATACATAAAATGTGACTTTTTGCGATGCTAGGGTAATTCAAAGTTAAATAACTTGAACGAATGGTTGGATCTTAATGAAATTTGTAAAACTAATCCTCAAACCACAGGGATTGTGAAAAAGTAGTTCGGCAACCTATCATTTTTATTCTTTACTAAATGTATTTGTATTCGTTTTAAATTCTCTGTCTTGGTGAGAAATTTGGTAAACAGTTAGATTTTGCAAATAATTCTATAATTCAAAAATAAGAAAAATCAATACATTTTTTGGCCTTTTTTTAGGTACATGTATCTAAGGATAATAATTTTTATTAATATTGGTTTTAAATAAAAACTTCCTTTATGGTATGCATAATAAGAGATGTGTACACATTTTGGATTCTTTGTAAATAAGTTCAGGAAATTTCCAATTTCAGCTATTTCAAACGCACTTCTTTCGATTGGCTCTAGATGAAAAAGAAGTGCGGCAACATATACCTTGTTGTAATGTAAATGTCTTCCCATGACCTCGTTTTTCAAAAATCAACAATACAACCTTAACAATAATTTGTATGCATAAATTGAAAAAACATTTTTGTCTTAATTCTTAAAACGTGAATCTATCAAATGTTAAAGGGAATTTGTGTTAATATCATACCAAATGGCAATTCGATATTGGAAAAAAAACAAGTTAAAATTGCTATATTCCTGTATTGCTGAATGCTATGCTAAAGCCTGTATTCGTCCCAAAGAATAACCCGAGTGTTGTTTGTAAAGCAATGGAGTGTTGTTAGCAATGTTACGTAATGTGTTTCGTAAAAAAAATGTTGTTAAAAAGAGATAAACTATACAAAAGCTTGTTATAAACAAACAAAGGTTGGTGTCCATGTACTGAGTTAAGATAGAAATATTAATCCAATTTAAATTGTCTGTAAAATTCCTAAAAATAAAAAACTGGTTAATATGTTTTTAAGATATGTTTGATGTAAATAAATAAAACAGTAGAAAATACAGATTAAAAGTGAGACGAAGCATACATAAGTGTAAACGTCGTAATTCTGAAAGCTGCTTTAAAACCACAAGAGAAAAAAAAACCTTGATCTCCCCAAAATCATGATATTTTAGAAAAATCGGAAGACTTTTATTTTTGATTAGGGCTAAACGTCACTTCAAGAATTTCCCAACGATATCGTGACAAAAGACAAGAAGAAAAACACAAAAGTAGGACAGAGCAGAGGCAACAGGAAAGGGAAAACAAAGCATTAGGGTAGTTCAGAAAGAAGGATAAACCATGCAACGGCGTGTATTCCTACTCTTCTATTTTGCTATATCAATCTTGAATTGGAAAATTGTATTTTTCATTCACACATACATCCCTTGAACCAATTGCCGTATAATTAGTTAGTCCAATTTACATAAATACATGTTTGTATGAGATGAATGTTTGTTATGTCTTGTCTAGCGATCGGTGATGAAATAATAGCTCAATGTGTTCGTGTTTCGATGTTTGAATACTGTTTTACACATATATATCACATGTTAATGTGTTTGTGTAAAAATGAATCTTTATCAGTTTTAGCAAATCATGATTCTTCGAATATGAAGGAACATTTATTGTACGAGTTTTACAAATGCTTACTTTTATTTTTTATTTGTGGTAAAACTTGCAGGCCTGTTTTACTGAAGAAAATTAACGTTTAATTTTTATTAGTTAATAAAAAGTTGTGTCTAGTTACCTAGTCCAGGATGAAGGCATTTATTGTTTACTGTTTGCAACATTTACGTGTGAGATTTATACATTTCCACTGAATGTAAAACAAAGTTAATTATTTCAGAGGTGTGTTCTCCTTCTGCCCACTTTTTAATTGGTGTTATATCTATAAATGT
>JAUMGZ010188201.1:0-13445 GCA_032359645.1 Pododesmus macrochisma
AGAGAACAAATTGTTTGTAAACAAGAGGCGAGAGGATGATTGTTTGTAAACAAGAAGTGAGAGAACAATTGTTTGTAAACAAGAGGCGAGAGGATGGGTGCTTGTAAATAAGAAGTGAGAGAACAAATTGTTTGTAAACAAGAGGCTAGAGGATGATTGTTTGTAAACAAGAAGTGAGAGAACAAATTGTTTGTAAACAAGAGGTGAGAGGATGGGTACTTGTAACATGACCATATATTGAGGCATACGTCACATGTTGAACTGTAAATATGTCAACACAACACTGTTATGTGACGTAGCTAGCAGAGCTAGTGATTTGCCATTATCGTCCTGACGGGGTCAAATACAAGTCATGCACTGGAGAAACATACACACCTACTTTTTGGTATGTGCATTTTGAGAAGTATATTTAGACCTTTGTGTAAACACGAACACACTTGTTTACATTCAGTGTTGTACCTTATAAAAGCAATCATATATCAATACACACGCATGTAGTGCAGGCTTTGAGTGATTGTCTCCCTTCCTTCCTCAATAGTATGGATGGTATTTCACTGATTATGTTAACAATTCACTTAAGAGGAACATTATTTCAACTTCATGCAGTTTGCAAAGTAGTACATCCCTTTTCATAGTTTTAAATGGTTTTTTGACTCTATGGGAATTGCAGCTCCAGTTTTCTTTGAAAAAGAAAAAATTAGGTCTTCAAAAATATATATCCAATACTTTTTTACCAATTGACATCAATGGTATTATAAATTTCATCAACATTTGATAATAACAGTTTGAAATGTTGAATCAGAAAAAAATATGATTATTTGTATATTTCAGAGGTGTTAGTAGTATAGTGAGAAGATGTGTAGAAAAGGAAACGGGTAAAGAGTATGCCGTGAAGATCATTGACATCAGCGGTGAGAAGCAGGAGGTTTACCAGGCTGAACAAATCAAACAAGATACACTCAGGGAAATATACATTCTAAAGATGTGTAAAGGACACAAACATATCAGTAAGTATCTATCTGTTTGTCCATCAATCTATCTATCACCCTCACTGTCTCCTGTCTTGTTCCTTTCCCTGTCAGTTTTCTATTAAGTTTCATCTAAGCCACTTTCTCTTGTTTTCTATTTTTATCACAGTTTAATCTTGTATGATTAAGAATGTTATAGGTAAAAATTAAATGTTCATTAGATATATTCATCAAAATAAGAGGCAACATATATTAGTTACTGACGGTCTCTTTCCATGGACAGATTCAGATCATATTAATGGATATGTGAGACAGAGAAATCTGGACCTAAGTACTTAGGTTTTTTATCCATAATGAGACTTGGTTCAAGGGTCATGATTTTTCTCTCTGTACACAATCATTGGTTTATTGGATTGTTCATTTTTCTCATACATTCAATTCCTTATGATAGTGATACAAATTAAATAAAAATAAAAAATCTACAAATATCCTCTTTTATTGCTTCTTACACAAATGCCAGATCAGTTAAGAATTGATGACATATCATTTCATTTTTAATTTCTCCTGAAAATTGTCTTTCCCTTCCCTGTTAAAATAGAAATACAGTCAAACCTGTCTATAAAGACCACACAAGAGATCAGAAAAAAGTGGTCTCTATATGGAGGTGGTCTTTATATACAGGTAAATATAAGTGTAATTAGACTTCAAGGGACCTAATTTTACTGGTCTTTATGTACAGATGGTCTCTTTATAGAGGTGGTTGCTATAGCAGGTTGCACTGTATCTATCTAGTATATATGAGAAAAGGTCTGTGAAGTATTGGAGAAATTTATTTGTTATAGATGTGTATCAGTGTATCATCACATAGATTCACTATTTTACATATATATGATAAACAAACCGTAAATGATGTTCTAAAATCTTTATGTTGGTTAGCTAATTATAACTTTTAAATTCTTTTTTTTTCAGTTGAACTCCATGACTCATTTGAGACACCAACTTTTATATTCCTAGTATTTGAAATGTAAGTACACGTACACCTCTTTCAAATCTTCAAATTTCTCAATTAAGTTCAATAAAGTTAATCAGTTCCTTATGTGCATCTCTTGACATTTCATTCAGCAGGTTGATATTATGGTAGATATTGTAAGTAGAGACATATTGTATGGTAAGACCTACATTTACTGTAGCTGTAACAGTTTTCAGCACACTAACTTTAACTTCCTTGTCATTGGTCAGGTTGTAGGGCATGACATAAGGTTACATTGTATGTCACAATAGGTGACAACCTCTACCTAAGTTTATAGGTAAACTGTCAAATTCTTATCACTTTTATCTACCTGTACCTAAGCATACAGGTAAACTGTCATTATTGACCCATGGCTTACAATGCAGTGAAATGGACGGTGTTATGTACATCTTTGTGATCTAAGTTCACACCTTCAATGTCATTAGGGAAGATGTTCAATGTCAATGAAAAGCAACCAACAATTGAGAGTTCATTTATTCATGTAAAGACAGATGTTTATCTGTGTCAAACACATTTCCAAATGATAGTAGATTTTTACCTACTTTCACTTTATAGTACTGATCATTGTTCATCACGCATGTAATTTTGATAGTCAGTTCATGGAAGATGTGGTGCTATGAAACGTAGTTTATGTGTTTTGGTCTCGACATTTCAGTAATATCATCAGCATTTCAGGTCTACAAATTCTATCAATATAGGCATGACTACTAATATTGTTGGGTTAGTATGGTACGTGTGTGCTTTAGTTACAAAAGATTGCAAATATATCTGATTTAGTCACTTACAATATCAGAATACATCTTTCTTAAATTGAAGATTACTGTATCTTTTAAATTATCAAAGGATGCTGTTTTGCTTTAATTATTTTTAACTGCAACTAAAAACAAAACTTAAATTAATTCAGCTTACGCAAATATGTATTTATATGTTTAGAGGACATCTTTATATTACTCTCATGTTCTCCTTTAGATGTAAACAGGGTGAATTATTCGACTACCTCACACAAGTTGTAACATTGTCCGAAAAGAGAACAAGGTAATATATAACTTTGTCATTACAATATCCATCCCATTCCCATAGGGCATACTTTAATAAAACAGCATGAATAAAACAACTGTGATCTTGTTAGGTTCATAATTCAACTTTGATTTATGTTTATTTACGATAATATCTTAATTCAATTCAGAGAAAAAATGAACTTTTATTGATTTTTCACCTATTTACTGTGAAACAAGTAATTTCTTTCCTTGTAAATTTTGCATATTTCCTCAGAGACATAAAGGCAAGTTACAAAAAAATACAAAGTTTTTTGTTTTCTGTTTTCAAGAAATCCTTTTTGCAGCAGTATGTTTTACATGTATATAGAATATCCAGGGTTAGGGATCCCCAAGCTTATTCAAGTGATACAGTTGTCCATGCACTGGAGGAAATATATCTTACACATCCCCTGTATACATAATACTGTGCAGCTTACATACATTATAGTATTATCCCCTTTGCTCTCCAAAATTATGCCATATATAATAAAGGTTTCTTATATTAAAGAGTTAGATTTTGTATATTTTCAGATTCCTAATGCGACAGTTATTAGAAGCTGTAGAATTTCTCCACAATAAGAATATAGTACATAGAGATTTAAAGGTAAGACTTTGTTTTTATATTTGATACTTACACATTTTTCTTGAATTATACCAAACACATTAATTTACTACTATTACTCATATCCTAATTTCTAAGAAATAGTTTATTATTCTTTAATGTTGCGTCTTTGAAGAAAAAACTGTTTTAAATCTGTTTAAATCAAGGTTGTTTAAGCAAATTGATTGATAGAAATTAGAAATATAAGTTCAGTTTAATATAAATTAGGGAATTTAAGTAAGATTTTTTTTACTGAACATTGTGATATGGTGATATTATGACAAAAAGTGAATTTGTTCTAAATAGAAATTGAGTCCAGTGAATATATGTGTTGAAATATATTAAATTTGTTCAACCAGAGTCTAGTCATTTTGAGAGAGTTATCTCCCTTCATTTTTCATTTATGCTGATCAATCTTTACTCTAACAATATCTTTACTTCTTTCTGAAAAAGTTAAGATAATTTTCCTAAAATTGGCCTTATGTTTAAAGAAAATATACTTGAACAGAACTTTTTAAGAATTAGAAAATATTGTATTTTTGAAATAATGATAGAAAATTTATCACTATTTAACATATAGAAGCTAGTTTATTAGTTAAGATCCAACATTTTGAGTGTCAACAATGAATGAGATCAAATATAAGTGATTTAAAACTGAATGATTTGTAATTTGCTGAAATTTTTCTAAAAAAAATTCATAGTTAGAAAATCTAACTTTTAATTTTTCTTGATTTCAGCCAGAAAATATTCTACTAGATGACAATCTCAACGTGAAATTATCAGATTATGGATTTGCAACTGTTTTAGAAACTGGGGAAGAATTGACAGGTATGAAATGGATAAAATACAAGAAAATATTTATATTTAACTTTTGACTACATTTATAACTCTAGCTATTGGACAAATGTTACTTGTGCATAAATGGATGCAACTTACCCTTTTTGTGTTTGTGTAAATAGGAATTTTGTAAATATGAAAATGATATTGTCGACCAAATAATTAATCAATATTGCTATGATTATGTTTTTAATAATATTATTATAAACTTTCCTTACATATTTTAGGAATTCTTGTGACAGATGAATTTTTATGAATGAATGAATGTCTATATTTAACAATACAATGTACACTGAATAATTAATGTACTACACTAACTTTGTCTTGTCCAAAGGTATTATTTACATTCTAAGAAGACTGATGAAATATTTGGGATATGATACTTATATGAATCTTATTAGCTTCAACATATATATAACATATTTTTTCCCTTCTTACAGAGCTATGTGGAACTCCTGGTTACTTAGCACCTGAGGTCTTGGCCGTGTCCATGTACGACAACGTGCCTGGCTACGGAAAAGAAGTGGACATGTGGGCTTTTGGAGTGATCATGTACACACTGCTATGTGGGGCCCCGCCCTTCTGGCACCGCAAACAGATGCAGATGTTAAGAATGATCATGCAGGCCAATTACACATTCAAAGGTCCCGAGTGGGAGGACATAAGTCAAACTCCAAAAGATCTGGTAAGATTATGGTACAGATATATTGTGAAATCTAGGGAAGTAAGAAATAGTGCAAGAGAAACAATAAAAATTCAAAATTCTACTTATATTTTTGACATTATTGAAAAATTTGAAATTTTCCAGTTGTTTCTTGACATGACTATTTCAAAAAAAATATTATAAAGCGGGTATATATTTGTATTAATGTACATATCCATTGTATTGTGGTTTTTCAACAGGATTTATATGTTATAAATGTTTGTCTGCTCTGCTCTTTCTAAAAATGGTTTGGATTAATTGTATTTAGAAAATCAATACATTTTTTAGAGCATAGCCATGTTGGAATTTTCTGCATATTCTTTGATTTTTAGATTAAAGGCCTATTGGTGATAGACCCAAAACAAAGACTTACAGCGAAACAAGCTCTGGAACATCCTTTCTTTAAAAAAGAGGTAAATAACTATCCATGTTTACATTTTAAATCTAAATCTAAAAGAAAAATACTTTTGAGCAGAATAGCTTGTAGAACAGTTGAGTATTTACAATGGAGAGAAAGTCTGAAAACACATTTTAATGATGATAGAGTAATTTGTTTAAATACTGTATTAACATCATGGATTTCCTGTAATTGAAAATTAAATATTTTTAACAATATCACTATATGTACATTGCTTTAAGGGTGATAATTATTTAATAGTCCCTGTTATTATTTCCTTAATTAACAGTGATTTTATAGCTTCATGTACCTACTCAAGATGTCCACTGGCAGTTGGCTGCTCTCTTGAGTACTCATTGTTACCCAGTGTGATATATATATATATAAACCTGAGACAAGATTTAATTTACATGCTTACCAATGAAACTTTACAAGCCTTACTTGGTCTTTATTCACAAAAGTTTTTGGAAAGTATTTCTGTTTAATCCATATATGGTATTTTTTAGGTAAAACCAAAAAGAAAGTTCCATGCTAAAAGAGCATTTAAGGTATGTGGCGTGTTTTAAATTTAATGTTTAATTGCTGATGTAATAGTTGCTTTGTAAGAAATGAAAGGTAAATTAATTTAAAATTGACTAAATAAGATCTTTTGAAATAAGAAAAAACTATGTGCTCACGTTTGTCAATCATTTGAGTAGCATGTGTTCTTATATGATATTGTAAAATAAGATGATTAGAC
Organism: Pododesmus macrochisma; assembly: GCA_032359645.1. Lineage (NCBI taxonomy): Eukaryota > Metazoa > Mollusca > Bivalvia > Pectinida > Anomiidae > Pododesmus > Pododesmus macrochisma. The sequence goes on from JAUMGZ010188201.1 coordinate 6,313, forward strand.
TATTAAGAATTGAATTATTTAAAAATAGATCACAAGAATAAAAGAATTTGAGAAACAAACTATTATCACATCAGATATTGCCATTTACGTATTTATCTAATATTATGTTATCAAAAACTAGCAATTAAGACAGAATTATCTACCACAAAACCTCAGAGGGTGGGGGGTAAAGACTTTCTTTATTGCGGTATGAGGCAAAGCATTAATTGTATAGAATAGGTAGACATACATTATAAATTTAAAACCAACTGAATGAGATCTATATTTCACTACTTGTGTCAAACTACAGTGTCTATTTCTTCCTAAAATTCAGTTTGTATGTGAAAGTGTAAAAAAATACTTGGAAGTCTTGAATTGGATTTTGTTTTGATTTGTTAATTAATAAAATAATCAGCTTTAATAGTCTGAAGAATAAAACAATAGTCTTTAAGTCAAAAAACTTAATTGTGCTTAATTAGTAAAAAAAACCCAGCTTCTTTTGATTCTATATAAACATTTTACAAATACAAAAAAAATGCAGTTATTAAATTCAAGTTCTTGTTTTTTCAGGCAGGTGTTATTTGTGTCAACTTTTTCTACCGACTGAGATACTTTAAAATCCACCCGTTGCCTATATCAGGAGAAATGGTGAAGACAAACCCATACATGGTAAAAAACTTCCGCAAGCAAATAGATGCTTGTGCGTTTAAAATGTACGGACACTGGGTTAAGAAGGAAGACAACCAGAACAGAGCAGCACTGTTTGAACATTCGCCAAGAAATGATTGGAAAAAAAATAATTCGCCTGACTCCTCTTGATGTGACAGTTTTAATCAATCACTGACTCCTCCCGGTGAAATTCTAACCAACGACTTTTCAGGCTTCCTAGAGTTCTGTATGGATTTTATCCTATGTGCAAAACATTTGTTAAAAATTATAGTCAGTATTGAAAAGGCAAAGTTGTTTTACTTGTGTAGACTTATGCTGCAGATAAATGGAATTTAATTGTCAAAACAGTGTAATATACAGACAAATTTGTCCTAGTCAACAGGATTAATATTCATGAATCACACTTGTGTAAATTTTCAACTTTTCATGAAACTGAATGGTTTAATTTACAATGTGAAAAAACTACATCCAAAACTTAGAGAGACTTCATATAAAAGCACCACACAAGAAAGTCACAAATTTGGACCAATTTTTTTTTTAAAACTTGGTCATTAACATAAAAATAGTTTTTCACAAGAGAAATTATTCCACATAAGCCATTGTGACCTCATCCACCATGTTGCAAGTTAAAGATACCTTGGGGATGATAGTTTTACCTGCATGATAATCTTCCGGAAGTTTGTATATTTCAAAGATTAGAGGATTGCAAAATGTTTGAACATAAGACAGTTTTATTTTTAAAATCATGCAGTAAATTTGAAAAATAAAACTGTCTACTCTGCATGAAAAAACTGATCATGTTGACTTCACTTTGATAATAACATTGGGACATTTCTAGTGTTTTTCTATTGAGTGATCTGACATTACTAAAAATGTGTTTAGAAAAAACAACCATGAAAAGACAAGTTCAGTGAGTAATATTTGTTAGTATTTATGTTGCTTTCGTGTTTGTTAATAACGATCCTGTATTATTTATAATAATAACTTGTTATGTGTGTAAATGTGTATTCCCTTTTATGAGGTTTTATGTTGTTTGACCAATGAAATGCTCAATTCTTTTCATCAACTCTTGCTCCACTCAAACACCTTTAAGTATGAACAAGGGAGGTTACTCCAATAGTCGTTTGAACTAGAGTAAATGATCATTTATATAAGAGAGTTGTGTGAACAAAGGAAGTTCTCCAATAAGATAGATATGTGGGGATAACTTTACTATTAAAGTGTTAACAAGGAAGGTAATTTATATGGATACTTGTTTAAACAAGGTGGTTACTCTGCTAGGATATTTATTTGTGTTAATACTTTTATTTTGATATTAAATATTTATTTACTTACACTTTTACTGAGTTGACTTCACCACTAATAAGAAAATAATTATGTTGTAGCATATGTATTAAATATTGCATAAAAATCTTAATGTTATCCAGTAAAAATTTCAGAATTGAAAAGTATATGCTAAATGAAGCATTGTTTTTAAAGAAAAAGAATAGTTTTTTTTATAATTTAAACTTATTATAAGAACAATGGCATTATCATTCTTCATAAACGGTAAAAATTGAAAATCATTTCATGAGTTAAATGGAAACTACTTTTTTTCTTTTTTTCTCACGTTATTTAGTCATTATCCACATTGAAATTGTTGAGGTAATCTATCATGTTGTTGCTCTTAATAACAAAGAAAAATGTAATTATTGAAATTCCCTTAAATGTGCACATGTTTAACAGAGTCAGATGATAAAGTTTGAATTTTAATAGGCCTTTTTTGTCTCACCGCGACGAAGGAGCAAATTGAGACTAAGGTGTTGCTTTTCCGGCGACAGCGTCAACATTTAGATTTAACTCCAACGTTAAGTTTGCGTTTGAAGACTATTTCTTGAAAAGTACAAGTGCTAGGGCATTTATACTTGGATCATAGTTCTATCTAAGATCATGCATCACATTGTTTGATGCAGATATTGAATATGACCTATATTTCATGGTCCATAGACTTTGATGCTGGATTTAGCTCCAACATTAAGTTTTTGTTTTTAGACTATTTCTTAAAAAGTACAAGTGCTAGGGCATTTATACTTGGATCATAGTTCTATCTAAGATCATGCATCACATTGTATGCCGCAGATGCTGAATATGACCTATATTTCATGGTCCTTAGACTTTGATGCTGGATTAAGTTTTTGTTTTTTCTGTCTATTTTTCAAAAAGTGTAATTGTCTCATCTTTATATCAAAATTGTTTATTATGTGCATTGATGGTCAAAGCTGCCGCGGTGAGACATATCATTCTGCGGAATTCTCATATATCAGCTATGAGTAACAGTGTAAGAGCAAAATTCTTATTTTAAGCATGATTGATAAAATCAATATTACATTCTCAAGAGGATGATAGTTCTGACATTCACCTCTCCTATTATCACTTCCTCTTAAACCATTGTCAGTTAGACATGGATCAGTAAGGTGACAACATGCAATAACATAACTTGTGGTATTCTGCATACTTTTGTAATTTCATTGGATAACAAAGTGGTTGATAGATTATAATATCACCGTCTCATGGATATTATATTTGAATACTGTCACACTCTTGAAAATGATGTATTTTTAACCTTGCATACAATAATTTATGTTGTGGTATAAGCTCATTTGTTTCTCTCATGTGAAAGTGTAACACCATAAATAACACACAACTGTTGATTCTGTTCATTCATCTATCTCAAGCGATTAGTATTGTATTATGAGAAATTTTCATAAGATTGTTACCTTAAGTGCTATTAAGGCGAAATACTTCTGTCATTTGTTTTAGTGCCTCTCTTATTAGTATAAACATTAATCAAATCTTTTTGGCAACATATGGAAATGTTGGTACTGAATATTAAAAGAGGGAAAATTGTGAGAAAATGATATTGTTAATGGTACATTTTTAATTAGATAGAGATTGTTTTCCTTCAATTAAATGTTTAATGAAAGAAAACTAATAAATACAGTTTAATTTAAGTACTGTTGAATTTGATTCTGTGTGAAGAAGAGAATTTATATATTATAAAACTAATATAGTTTCCTTGAGTACTGTTGAAATTGATCTTTTGTGAAGACAAGAGTACCAGTAATAATAAAAAACAAAATTGAAAACTTTTAGTTTTTGAAAATTGATTTGACTTCTATTACAGTCTTGCTTCACCTAAACAGTTTTGTGTGGACTGCATACAGCACTACACAGAAGAAAAGTTCTATTGAGATAATTTTAATGTGTGGTTCAATTAATTGTGTATGTTATGTATTTTATAAATATACAATATTTAATAACAAAATGCTCTTAACCAGTATATAGTCCATGAGGCCACATGTCTTTCACTTTTAAAATATGACAATTTTTGCTTTAAAATTCCATTATGTTCTTAACTTGTATTTTAGTTTTACTTATTTTAGAATAAGGTTTCATAACTGAGCTCATACCAGTGAACTTCATCACTCCATATTGCCTCATTATTATGTGATGTATTTTCCTTTTCAAAAATCTCATGTTTTATATAAGATGTCATTAGTGCTAACAATTAGGTATTTGATGAAGAAACAGTGTTTTGATAAGTAATAAATGTCTTTGTTTGTATGTTTGTAAAAATTCTGTAGAATAGAAAAGTTTATTTTGGGTAAAAAAGAACTTGTTTTTACCAAGAATTTATTTCATTGACTCTGTGTTTCATTGTGTTGAGCTTTATGATATACTGATGAGCATGTCATTGAAGTTAAAACTTAGGTTTTTGATTCTATGAAAAAGGAAGGAGGTGTTTCAAATCTGCCCACGCCTGGATTTTTTTTGAAACTTTGCACCAATGTTACTTGATCATTTTCACATGTAAAGAACATTCATATAGCCTGTTTTTAAAAAGTTAAGAAGTTCCAACTCTGAAGTAAGTAATTTAATAGGTTAATGAAATTACCTTGTACGCCTATTTTATACAGATTTATTGGGAAAATTAATAATAGAGAATGTTGTCACCACTGACAATATATATGGATGCTTATATATTTGGTATCAAAATTATCCTTATTTTATTGATAATGATTTAAGATATAGATTTAAGGCAATGAAGTCAATGTATACAGTTGACATGGACAATATTAAGGTTCCCTGAATTGATGAACAATGTATTCTTCAAGGAGCTCTGTTTTGACATACATAACCCTGTGTTGGTTAAGGAATCTATTTTCTGTATAGATAACCCTGAAGTAACATTGGTGCAAAGTTAAAAAAAAAGTCCAAGCATGGGCAGACCCTTATGGAAATTTATCATTAGCTGAAACACCTCCTTTGCAATACTTTCTAGTATAATTACATAGATAAACCTGCAAAAACATAACATGCATCCAAAAATTCTTTTAAAATATCTATAAAAACAACATTTGGAGACCGAATACTCCTACAACAAGGTTTTACAAATATCCAACAAATGTGTTTCATATTGAAGTGTAAGTGATAGTTATACAAAAGTGTGGTTGTCTCCCCTGATTTGCTATCTATTGAGTGGGAAATATTGAGCCACCACATGAAGAGTTTTTTACCTAAAACTGAAGTCAGTGTAATGTACTTTGTTTTAGATTTGTCTTAAAGTCTCAAAATCATGACAATTACAAGAAAACACTGCTACTTAAAATGAGTTTAGTTAATTAATTTTAATAAATCGAAGGACTCCAATGTTTGAATAGGTATGGTAATCATAAAAGTAAGATATATATACATTGTTGATATTAATATATGATATTAACACAATTTATTTTATTATCATAATAAAATAATTCTTATCTAGCATAACCTGACGGTAAAGATGAACTTATTTACCATACATGATTGTATAACAAGATCATTAAAATTAATTACACACAAAATCTTCCAATGATAGTTTACTTTTCTCATCATGAATTCTGGCTATGGAACTTGTTCATCAAGAAATCAGCCTAACTTGGAACAAGGGAAGGGAAAGAAGAAGAAAAATTAAATATAATGATCTGTTGACATAGTTTACTAGATGAGAACTTACGGTATTGTAAGCAGTTAAACTTGAACAAAAACATTTAATAGACAAAAAAAACCTAAAAATGCTAAATGTATAATTATATGCTTAAACCTAGAGTTAATTTTATATAATGATATTACTATAAACTTGCTGTTTTGTTCATTAGTATATATGTTTGAGAGTATATGGTTTATCAATTTTCATTTGAATGTTCATGTTTTATTTTGAGTTGCATTATGAATCATGTTTTGCTTCTAACTAACATTAAATTGTTGATGATACTATAAACAGTATTTGGTTTTATTAATGCATCAAGTGACATATAGAAAGTCAGGATTGTAATTAAATTACAATTAATAGATCAGTAGGTAGTATATGGTCTCTCGTGTATGGGGTTAGTTTTAAGATACCAGTCTTATCAATTTTACATCAGCTTGAGTGAATGTGTAATGACTTTTTAGCTCCTTCCCAGACACCAGTTAAAAGGACCACCAGAAAGACTTGAAATAGGAACCCCTAGTTGGAATTTTGGTCGTAAGATGTATCTCGAAAACCCAAACCGGAGTGTATGCACATCACAACCACTCTTTATTGTTCTTAGCCTGCAAGAGAACACATACATGTAGCTTCTGATCAATAAACACAATTTTACAGAGCATTGAGGTATGCAACGCTCTCAGTCGGTATGGTGTCAGGCACTGGGAAACAAAGAAAAAATAGAAGGCTAAACACCCTAATGCAGAAAGAAAAGTAACAAAATGAGCGAGATTAAACTAATAGGAATAAGAATAATTGATTATTAAGGCCAGTATCGCTTTGTTTTGCTGTGGTGTTGTTGCATTGTTATTATGCAAGGAATCAGCACAACCAAACGAATAGTGTTTGTGTGACAAAACTGACTACAGTGCAACCAATAAATAGCGATACCACAACAAAAACCTTGATGTACAGTCCTTCAGTTTTTGGTGTTGTCAGTTTGTATCATTTTATTGTGCTTTGTTATGTAGCTTTGCACATTTACACATATTTACTTATATATTTGCAAGACAAAACGACAGCCTAATTTACCACTATTAACTACTACAGTTTGGCACATACCTATATATTATTAGTTTAAAGTGTTGCTAGTTTGGGTAGTATTTATTGAGGAGACATGGAACTTTGTTACTGTCTATACTAAATAATTTTGACATGGTCAGTTATCTTATAAAACCACGAAGCTCAGTACCTGTTTGACTCTTTGAACTCTATTGAAAAGCCACATATACAAGTAATAGCAAAGCAATATATCTTTTAGAGTTGATAAGATTTCATATAAACTTAAAGAGATATTTTTAAAGAACAATACGAAACAAGAGGCCCATCGGGCCTTAACGTCCATCTGGTTGAAATTGGCCAATAACTAAATATTTGCATTTGAATACTTTTGACCCCAGGGTCATGCCTTAAACAAACATGGTTCTCCATGCCCTTAAGT
>JAUMGZ010188212.1:0-13445 GCA_032359645.1 Pododesmus macrochisma
GAATCGAACCTAGGAGGTGAAAGGCTCTTATGATTACAAGTCGGCGACTTTAACCACTAGGCCACCGCGGCCCCCAATAAGCAGTGGTCGTTGTTTTGTGAGTCTTGTTGTTTTTGGATGAAAGGTTTGTTTCGTTCTGTTCTGGTTTTTGGTTGATTCATTAGATGAACGTTCTCAAATAATGTTGCTTTGTTTCTGATGCATTCAGTGAATCAGTAAACGTCCTAAAAACTGTGATGTTGTGGTATCTGATAAATTAATTCATCCTACGAATGCCCTGGTTGGTTCTGATGTTGTATCTGGTTCATTCAGTTGATAAACTTCCTTGTATTTGGTTGATTCTTTGAATTGTTGGATGTTCTGAATAATGTCGTTGTGGTATCTGATTAATTCACACGATGAACGTCCTTGGTCGGCGGTACTTGATCTGATGATTGAGTTGGTGGATGAACTTCCTGGATGATTCTGTTGAAGTGCCTGGTTGATTCGTTAGACGTACATTTTGGGTCGTTCTCTTGTGATATCTGGTTGATTCTTGAATGAAAGTTCTTAGTCTTTTTTCTGTGGTGTCTGGTTAATTTATTGGATGAACACCCCGAGTCTGTAGTTAATATAACTGGTTGATCCATTAGATTTGACCTGTTCTGTCGTTAAAGTTGTGCTGGTTGGTTCATAAAATAACATTATGTTATGGTATGTGGTCGATTCATTGAATGAACGTTATGAATACAGTCAAACCTGTCTATAAAGACTACCAATGAGACCAGAAAAAGTGGCCTCTATATGGAGGTAGTCTTTATATACAGGTAAAAATAAGTTTAATTAGACTTCAAGGGACCTGATTTTAGTGGTCTTTATGTACAGGTGGTCTCTTTATAGAGGTGGTCGCTAGAGCAGGTTTCACTGTATATACTCTCACAAAAAGGTGGGCAGTCTGCGACGTTAGGCACTTGTACGATGCCCACGACTAGTAAAATTTGGTTCAGACTAGTGAAATTTTATTTAATTCTGCTATATATTGGATATAAGAATATATAGTTTTGCTTGGTCGGACTACAGCTTGAAAAACTTAAGGGTGCAGACTGGGCGGGGAGCCCACTGTATAAAATATTGTCAAAAAGATCTTATTACTATGAATGTGGTTTGGCTTAAAACTGTTAAAACTCACTAATAAATCTTAACTCCTATACTTTGTAGGTAAACTTCATGTCATCACAGATGTTAGCGGCTACTGGAGGTGCTGGCGATACACAAGGTATGTTAACGCTTTATAAACTTATCATTTTACATTGCAGTGAACAGTTCTTCCTGCACTGATCTTAACAATTATCTTAAAGTAACAGAAAGAGTAATAAGACATAGAATCTTGAGCATCAGCAGCATCACTGTACATCAAGTAGAGGAAACACATTAATGTCTCAACAGGTTGCTTGGTTGGTTTTATGCTTAGTTACTTTGTTCATTTCATTTGTAATTCTAGTGGTGAGGTGGCTCAAGAAGTAGAGCATTCCCTTCGTGCTTGTAGGCTGGTGGTAGAATCCCAGACGGGTGTTCAAATCTCTGTCACGTCAAAACCCAAGATGTTAAAATTAGGCAATCTTCTTGCTCCCTGCTTAGCGCTCAGCATTTCTGGTAGGAGAAGGACTGGTTTGCTCAGTGTTAAGTTAATGTGATCGAGTGAAATATCATGTCAATGTGTCTGCAGCGTGATAATTCAGTGAGACAGCACTACACTGTCTCAATATGACCTACACATGTACATGAGTTGAAGGGATGACAAACCCTAATAAAAGAAATAAACAATAATTTGTAATTCTTAGGCTTTAATAACAGTGAAATTTAACAGCATTCTGGTGTCCATTGCACAAAATTATGAGTAGTGGTAGCCTCATAGCCAGTTTTCTTTGATAGTATCTGTCTTTTTATGATAAAATTTAACAGGTTGCACGATGAATGATACTTCACACAAAATGGACTAGCTTTAGTCAATTTTGATCCCCAGACACATAGATCTCAAAACTTCAATACATTTCTCATAATTTAATTTTGGATCTCTGCTCAGTGTTCTGTTCAGTGTCACCCACAATTGTTAAAATACTTCTGGCCCTGCTTTGAACACTTGCCTGATGCCTTCACCCAGCCGCTCCCACAATTATACTGGGTTCAGCCTACTTCATTGTCGGCCATTGTAGTTCATGGCATAAGGAGGGTATTTCTAAATTTCTAAGTTTTTCTGTTCAGACCTTTTTTGGCGACAATTCTGTTAATATGCTTAACAGAAGATTTAAACACAACTTGGCATTCTGAGGGACCACAAGTCTGTCATTCAGTTAGTTGACAATCTGCTTACAAAAGCAAATATTGGTGCTTGCTCAATGAATGCAATGGGTATGAGGGAAATAGCAAATTGGCTTATTAATATTACTTTGCACTATTTATCTAACATGTCATTTACTGTTCATTCAAATATTTTAGCGTGATTTTTATATTTGCTATTTTCCTGGTTGGACAAGATCCATAAATAAAACAACCAGGGAAATATAAAATATAACTCATATAAACAGTATGACAATTACAAAGTCTACAAATACATGTAGTTAATATGATGAGAATTCAAAAATCACAAAACTATGAAAATAAAAAACTAACAGTTCTTAGTAAAACTTTGTCAGTGAAGCTATACTGCACATGTTTAGAACTTTACTCAGAACTTATGTTAATTCTTATTATTCTGAAGGGCAAGAAGCGGATGACAACATGAGAAAACTTGAGGAGAAAGCTCGACAGCTGGCCGAGGAGTCGCTTAGAGACCAAGCCAAACCAGATAAGGGCATACTTTTCGTTAGGTTTGTATATATTAATCATAGTTAACAATGTATTTTATCATATCAATCCGGTTACACCTACACAAAATGAACTAAAACACTGCAATGAAATACAATACAATAACTTTGTAAGAACAGGTCTTTGATGTTGTGTAGGATGGAATAGGTTAAATGAAGATAAGTTAATCAGTACTTGTATCTTATTTTCTATTTTGTGACACATTTGTAGACACCTTAAAGGTGTTGTGGTAGCCCAGTGGCTGTGCTGCTGACCTTTTACATATCAATTCTAAAGAAATCTTTAGACAAAATGTGGGAGGGTATTGGATTGCCGAACTGTAGCCCTTTTAAACATGTCATTTTCCTCTGGACATTCCTGTTTCCTCACAGAAATTTTTTGATTGTGCTTTAACCATTTCTTCATGAAGTTCTATGTAAGTGTATTCTATGTAACTAATTCTATTTCTGTGTTTGATGTTTAAAACAAAGAAAGTGATACAACCCAATACTTTGTTGTATTTAACAGGAGCAATGCCACAGACGAGGACCTTGGAGAGCTCACGAAAACAGCCAATCCAGATGCCATTGATATTGACGACTTTTCCAGTGATGATGATGCAGCGCCAGAGGGTATGTTATCTCCAGAACAAGAAATCACTATATGATTAACAGTTGTCTTACTTTGATTTTTCACAGGTCACCATAGATCATTGTTGAATCATCTTTTCTTTTAAGAGCAGGATTTGCTGACAATTGATTTTAGAAACTGACATTTCAACATAAATTCAAAAAATACTATTACATGAAAGTTAGCCCAACTTCAATATATGGTTTATTTTGCCCCTTGACCAATCTGATTAAAATACCGATCTCCAATAGCGTGTGACGCGAAGATCTGACAACGACCCGTAAGAGGTCATGTGCAGTGAACTTTTAAATTACCATGAAAGATAAATATAGCGACCAATCAGACTTCACGTTTCTTTTTCACTTTGCTTCAAATGTAAACATGATGACCAAGTCAATTCACGATGCTGCCGATAAAGTGAAAGTACTATCAACGTTGACCATTTGAAGGAAAGACCGAATTCAAGTAATATCTGTATAAAACATTCTTCGTGGTGATACTGGGAGTTTTCATGGGCACATACATCTTTGTTTGTTTACGTAACCATCACTATCGGATCACTTCGCGTTTTTTTCGTCGAATCTCGAAATGGCCAAGTGTGATCCGATTGTCCAACATCGCTTTCAAAAATCGAAAAGCAGTCTTTTGATTGGTCAACTAAAATAGCACACAAAGATCACTGCACATGACCTCTAATGGATCCTTGTCAGATCTACGTTCACGGAGATGGGTATTTTAATCAGATTGCCCCTTGACCTACCCACCCACCAAGATGGGAAAGTAGGTAGGGACATTGATTGCGTTTCATTTTTGACAGTGAAAGTGAACTACTTCAAACTAGGATATCAAAGGTTTGAAGACAGACATATTTATGAGAATAGATAATATATGTTTCCTGGACTGAAATTACAAAAGCATATAAAAAGAAATAAAACATGAAATATAACTTAACTCATGATTTTTATACCTGATGAAATTTTGTTTAATTTTCTATTCTTCAGAGGTTCAATTACAGTCCGTACCAACAGAAGTGTTTGGTTCACTGGGTCAGGAAGCTGAATAAGATCACATGAAGATTGGCCGGCTCGACATGTATCAAAGATGGATTTACAAAGCTTAATATTATGATTCAGCTAGATGGAGGACCTTCTTCATCCAACTTATAATGAGTTCAAAACTCTTGGACATTATATTTTTGAAATTTAAAAGAATTGTCCAAACTTAATTTTTCATCATGGAACATGTCGTAGAGAAAACTACAGAAATATCTAGATCAAAAAAGAAGAAAACTACCCCTTTCATTTAAAGCATATAAGCCCAGTTTGTTGCGGTTGAAGTACAATACAATGTTCCTTTTAAAGATATTGTGTTACATAATAGAAGAGTTCAAATAACCAGCGATGAAAGTAGACATTATTGAAGTATTCCAAACAAAACCTGTTTAAAGCAATTTTATGAAGTGATTTTATTGAAAAACGGTTTGAATTTCATCTCACTTTAAAAAAAAAAATTCATCTTAAGACAGCCTTGAGATTGTTAAAATATAGAAAAGATCATTATCTTTTCAGTTCAAGTTGTGGAGAATATATAATGTGTTTGCAATTGTAAATGTTGCATTAAAAAGTAAAAATAAAAGAATGTTTTATGTCATTTTTCACAAGAGAAAATGAGGGGAAAAAGAAATGACAACTATTAAATCAGAAATACTGATGGTTTAAAAAACTAAACATAAACTTTCAATGTGGAAAGAAAATAAAACTAGATACTATGTGATCTAAAAACTATGTCTTCTTTGTGACAGAGAGAAAATAACAGAGCATAAACTTGTTGAATCTTACGTTTCTTTTGAGTTATTATTTTTCCATTGTACAAGCATGCAATGAAAGTCTGCTTGCTTAGATATAATTAATTGTCAAGTCTTTCTCAATATCATCAAGGTTAGTGTAACCATTGTGTGTTGGTCTTGGGTCCACCATCTTTAAGTTTATTGGTCGGACTGGGATTTTTACACTAAAGATACATTTGATATGGTATCCACTCACTCACATTAATCTGACTCGGAGTAAACCTGTCTTTGTTCTATTTTTTTAATGTCAAGCAAAAGGCTAGCAGTGAACAGGATTGAGTGGAATCATCTGATCCTGAACCAATGATATTGACAAACCAACAACAGTCTCATCAAACAACAGCACCAGAATGAAAGGAATTCATATTACCCCACAACAATACTCAAGACCATCTTAGGACGGTCACCCAGCACAAAACCAGCAGTGTGGTTAAACCTCTTAATGGGAACTCAACATTACCACGTCCCCCTGAGACAAGAAGTCAACTTTTCATTTAATCTGTGTAGAAAGTGACATTCTACAAGGGTAAACAGATACGACAAAGGATGATTGAATTGATGTCCACAGGATGTGACATAGTAGTATACAATGTCAAAGTATGTATCGGAGGCATGCTATTCCAGAATGCATCACACTTTGAAGACAGAGTTGATACTGCAAACCTTGCCATAAACTGAACTGAAATTGTCACTGTTCAATCTGATTAAAATCAGCTGTTTGTTCGGGTCGGCTAACGTCGTACCATGCCACAACCATCTGAAGTATTTTAAAAGCATTTTCGGCAAGCAAGTCATTTGTTCTAATACCACAGAAAATTCTAATAATTAGAACATGGTTTTATTGCATTAGAACATCTCAATGGGATTAGAACAAAGGACTGATGATATCAGAACATCCCGGTAAAACCGACTTCCGGTTCATGCGTCTGTCGTCAGAAACATTGTAATCAAATAGAACCGTAGAATTATTAGAACTTTCTGTGGTGTTAGAACAAATGGCAAGAATATTAGAACATTTCAGGCTACCAGTGGATCAGGACAACAAATTTAAAACTGTTATATTATATCTTTGAATGAGAAAATTAGAACAATTTTCAAAGATTTAAGAAATCAAATCATACAAATCTACCAGTGTGAACACAAACAAAAAAGTTACATAGTTTAAATTAACTTTATAGTATGTGGGCTACCTCAATGGGCGCAGCCATCTTACCTTACTGCTTGATGCATCTTGGACCTTTTGGTTAAGTGTGTGTTCCGAAGAACCAGTTGAACTTTGCCAGTCGAATTTTGATTGGTTAATCGGAAGTTCATTGGATGACCTAACCTATGGGGACTACTTCAGATGGTCGTACAGCGAAGCCGAACAAACAGCTGATTTTAATCAAATTGTTCGATGTTGACACTTTCTTGATATAAACTGAAATTGTTACTGTTGACATCATTCCTGATATACATATAATAATAAACTGATCTATGTCAAAGAGACATTAAAATCCAATACAACATATAAAATACTTATATAAAATTAATGCAATAAATATGATCCAACACAAAGAGGTTTTTTAGAAATGTTTTATTTTCCTTCAATTTTTTTAATAAGAATTGATAAAAATATAAATATGAAACGTACAGAAATAGTTCTAATGTTAAAAGGCAGTATACGGATTAGGTTTTACTGTAACTATATATACACATATATAATTCTGTTTATCTGGGACAGCTTTGTATAAAATATTTATAAAAAAAGAAAAGCATATAAAGAAATTAAGATTTTAATAAATATAAATTGAGCACAATTAAATAAGATCAAATTATCCAACTAGACTTACTAGTGAACTGCTTTCTATTTATGGAATTTTCCTTATTGCTAAAAATCCAAATAAAGAAAATAAATGGTTCATGATAAAGATAATTTTGGAATAAAAATAAATTGATCACATCAGTATTTATCTTCGCTAGCCAAGGTCTGTTGATTACCATTATATTGCACACAGACCTTCAACGGTAAAATTATAGTCTAAAATGACATACTTGCTGTTGCATCATGCACTGTATTAATTTGACTAGAGATTAAAACAAGAAAGATATGAAAAGTCAAAAATAAGGGTCTAAAATCGGGAGTCTCCCTCTTAAATAGGGAGACTTGGCTAGCGAAAATGATCAGTAGAGGAAAATACAATTTCTAAGAACAGAAGTAATTGATGAAATCAATTGAGCACAAGACTTATTTAGGCAACCATTAAACAGGTATTAATAAATTGAATTTGGTAAGAAATTATTTCTTTAACCATTTTGGATATTGGATGAGATTGACTGTATGACAATGATTGTTGTTCAACTTATGAATGCCCTTGGACAATATTTGAGCAATAAATGCTTAAGCAAATGATATTATGGTCCTATAATACACATTACTTTTGCTGACAACCTGAACAAAGCCCATCCAAAGTTAGGGCAGACGGTTGCAGCATATGTTGGTGAATTGTCAATTTGGACAGCATGCCTACTACTAATTGATTGACAGCCCGACATATTTTCTCAAATGTGGACTTCTTACCATACTTAGGCCAGTATAATGGTTCATTAATAATCAACACTTAGATCAAAGGGCAGTTTTTTGGTTATAAAGCACAGTTCTCCATATAAGAGTGAAAATACAATATTAATAATTAACCACTTAACAACTGTAAAATCAGAAGAAAAAAAATTGACACTTTGAACTTGTTTAAAATATAAAACCCACAACTTCCAAACCAGTGAAAGTAATGGAATATTTCATATAAAAAAAAATCAAAGATGACTAAAATTTAATTAATTCAACAATATATTGTTACTCTGACTCTCCTATGAAATGAATTGACTCATTGGAATATATATAATATATTCACAATTGAAAATACATTTTTTTAAAAAAAAAAAAATAAAATAACAAAACTTGGCTATAACAATTACAAGAAATAACACAAATATACTATATGCAATATCCACCATAAATTTGATCTTTGGAATATAATATATTCACAACAATTGAAAATACATAATTTTAGAAATTAAATAACAAAACTAGGCCGCAACAATTACAAGAAATAACATAAATTATTGTCCAGCAAATCTTATTGTATTTAAAAAACAACTATTGCATATACAGGTAAATGTACAAAATTGTATACGATACATGTTGTTTTCAGTCTATAAATATTGGGCTTCAATGTTCATCTGGCTTTAAATGTATCAATGTCTGAGTGGTTATCTCAAAGCTGTATGCAACAAATATATAAATAATTTTGACCAAAGAATATGCATTAAATATGGTAGCTTTTAATACTCTTTGCATCAATAAACATTTTTCTATTTTTATCCAAAAGGTTATGGTTTATGCAGAAAACTACATTAGAAATATGTACGTTTTGAGACCTCATAATGACAAGATGGCTCTGATTGAAAACACACTCGCATAAAAGTCTTTGTACATCTTTTACCTAGTAAGGAGTTACTCGGTTTATGACTTCAATGTCAAATTTATTTTACATAAAAAACTGAGTAATTAAAAATTTCTCTAAGTTAATTATTAAAGAAAAATAATCTGCTTTAAATTGCCATAATTTATTATGAAATAACAATCTAATGAAACCTTAGCCTTAAAGAAACTACCTTATTTCAAAATATTTGAGAAGCTTATATAAGTTGTCAATGCCTACAAATCAGTTCCTTTCTGTTCGATTTGATAGAGAAACGCACCAAAGATTATGAAGTGAAGCAAAACTTGGATGCACAAGAAACTATTGAGATCAACTTGAAAGTTCTCAAGCACCAAATCACAGTGATAATAATGTTTTGGATTATAGATAAAAATGAAAGTATAAATGTTGACATTATTTAGAAGTTTACTGGCGGCTGAACACTGGCTACAGCCTGTATTACATTTACATTTACATTGTGATTATCTTCAGAAGTTGGCACTTGCTGCAACCTCTGCTCATGATATTTCTGTTTAGTTTCTTGCTTGGATTCCGCTGAGCCTTCATGCTTCTTCATATGGGCTTTTAAACTGCACATGTGTCCATAACCTACGCCACACTTGGGGCACCAAAACCGTTTCGAGTTTTCATGGCTACGCATGTGGGTCTGCAAGTTAACCATCTGGTTGAAAGTTTTCCCACATTGATCACATCTGAACGGTTTTGTACCCGTGTGAATAATGCTGTGTCGCTTGCGATCATTGTTGTGCTTGAAACCCTTCCCACAAACCTCGCAAATGTATGGCCTGGCGTCCGTGTGTGTCCTCATATGACGAGCACAGTTCGCAGGATGTGAAAAATACGCCCCACATATCTGACATTCGTGGTTCTTTCTCTCATTGTGAGTTTTTAAGTGTGCTCTGTATTCTGACTTCATATCAAACTCCTTGCCGCATTCTTCACACGTGTGAGAGACACTCTTATTCCCGTGGTATACGTGTGTATGGACGGCTAGGTACGAATTTGATATGAATGTTTTACCACATTTAGGACAAAGATGGTCGCGTTTACCTTCATGGATTTGCATATGAACTTTAAGTCTGCTCTTGTTTGCAAAAGCTTTGTCACATTGTGGACATTTGAGCTTATCACCTTCGTGACAATTTTTGATATGCAAATTTCTTTTCCATTCAGAAATGAAGGTCTTGCCACAGTACTGACATGGCAAATTCATGTGCACATGTGTCAATTTATGTTTCTTCAAAGTCGTTTTGTCTACAAACACACGTTCACAAGATTCACACTGAAGCACTTTCTTGTGAACTCTTTTGGAATGAGCATCAAGTAAATGGGACGATTTAAAGGCCTTTCCACAGTCACAAATATACGGCTTTTCTAAACCATGACTGTCAAGGAAATGTTTTCTTAACATCTTTTTCAGAATTTCTTTATTACAAATATGACATGTCCTCATTGTTGGTTGAGACTTCTCTTTTTTGACGTCTGCTTGTTTTGATGTCACCCTCGAATTGACTTTCATGATAATTTTCTTCCTTTTTACAGGAAGTTTCCAGTCCTGATCATTATCATCCTCATCTAACACTGGACTCACATAATCTGAATCCTCATTCGCTGAATGCGGCCTTTCAACAAAAGTTACAAATTGAGATATTCTTTTGTTCTTAGCTCTCAAAATTTTCTTCTGTTTATCAATATTTGAAGATCTTTTAGATTTTGTGGTTTTTGGATTTTTCTGTTTGGACCTTAGTTTTCTTCGTGCAGGGTTATCAACTTCTAGTTTGACCTTGGCTTCACCAGGTGTATTTGTTAATTCTTCCAAAATGTCTGCCACTTCAGTTTTTACAACAGTGGAAATTTGTTCTTTTACAATATTTACAATTTCATTATGATCATCAGGGAGTTCATGAATGTTGCTCTCAATAACAGGATCTTCAACCATTGGTTCAAAAGTATGACCTTCAGCAATTGAATTGAGAGTTTGACCTTCAACAACTGGCTCAAGAGTATGACCTTTAGCAATTGGTTCTAGAGTTTGATCTTCACCAGTTGGGTCGAGAGTTTGTCTTCCGAAATCTGGATTTTCAACAATATCACGATCATTTTCAAGAGATTTATTCAGAACTGGTACACTTCTATTCAAAATGACTGAGCTTGCATCACCTTGACAACAACTTGAACTTATACTTGTTGAAACATCAAGGTGAATTTGATCAAGTTTGCTTTTACCTAGAGAATCCTTTGTCATGGCAACACCTGTATTTGTCAATTCTGACATAAAACTATCACAACATTTCACTTGTTCACTACTTCTTGAAGAATCATTAATCAGTTTATATTCTCCAGAAGCAGCTTTTGAAATCAAACTAAAGCTACCTTCAGGAGATTTTGTGATCAAACTCAAACAGCCATTGTTTGACTTTGTTATCAAGCTGAGATTACCCTGTACAGATCTCGTTATTAAACTAACATGGCCGTCATCTGACTGGGTGATCATCTTAACATCACCTGAAGGAGACCTTGTGGTCATTCTTAACTCTGTATTTGCACAATCTTCAATCACATTTTGCCTTTTTTCAATCTCTTTATCACTTTGATGTACACGGGGAGATGCTTCGTTGGTTTGTTTAACTGGCGGTTTTAGATTTTGTTCTGAATTGTTGCACAAAACTGCAGTTTGTTCATCCAAAACTTGAGTTGAATTTGTAGAACACCTTTTAACTGAAGGAGGATTAAAAACATTATAATTTGGAAATCCACTAGATTCTTGAGCTTTTGATGATGTTGACACAGAGCCACTGATTTTAGGCTCTACCTCTCTAGCAATTGCACTGGAAAACTGATCGCCACCCGCTGTAGACATTTCTGGTGATTTTGACAATAAAATGTGATCTGTATTCTTTGCAAATGATCTTCTTTTTTCAGTTATAAGATCTACTGGAATCGAGTTGTTGGTATTATTTATGTTTTCAATCACCATCGTACTAGTCATTCTATTCTCTGCTAAACAAAAGTTCATAGGCTGATCTCCGGTGAATGATGAAACATTTTGATTTGGAAGTAAAATATATTCACAATTTCTTTGTACACTTCTAGCCGATTCACACATTTCATACGATGGTTCCTGAATGACATTTACACTTGAATTATCCCCCCTTGGAATGGGTTTCAAGTATGTTTGATTATTTCCACAGACTCGAACACCTGATTCATCAAAGCTAACTATCCCTTGGCCATAAAAATTGGTCATTCTTTGACCATCTTCACCAACATCAAAAGTCCTTTGCGAAGACACATTTTCAAAGGATTGTGCATTTAAATCTTGAACTCCATTTTGGTTTTCATGTACAGTATTTAGAACCACACAAGTGCCGGTATCTAATCTACCTGCAGACACAAAGTCTCTACCAGACTCAGAGTCGTGGACATCAGCCATCACTAAGATGTTTGATGAATCTGTGATGTATTGTCCCGTTGTGGAAACTGTATTCTCAATTTTTCCTTGACCCTGATCATGATCGTATGCTTGAAATGCTTTCCCATCAGAGTTGTGATACGGTAGAGAGTGTGATTGATTTCCTGAATTATTGACGACATATAGATATGAGGAATTATCTTGCCGATTCTCACCCCATCCTTGATTTCCATCCATCTTCCTGCTAACAATCATCAGCTTTGTCTAATTCACCTGTAAACATTAAATGAAAAATATACATTACAGATATGTAATAAGTTATTTTTAGCATCTTTCTGCTAACAATCATCAGCTTTGTCTAATTCACCTGTAAACATTAAATGAAAAATATACATTACAAGTATGTAATAAGTTATTTTAAGCATCTTCCTGCTAACAATCATCAGCTTTATCTTATTCACCTGTAAACATTGAATGAAATTGTATATGTTTTGAAAGGTCTTTTTATTTACCAGTATTTTATTTTTAATATAACATTGGTTGAAGTCTTTGATAACTAGAATTCCATAGCATGCATTTCAATTCACAAATTAAAAATAATATCAAACAAAAATGCTTTTTTTTGCTTGAAAGAAAGAAAAAAAAGCAAAGAAAGACTAGAAAACTACAATAAGTAAGTACAAATAGGGGTCTTCATATACATGTACATATTTATTGAATAAGAATTTTTATTAAAACTGACCCTTATTATGTTTCAGTTATCTCCCCTTATACAATGACTTTGGGTCTGCAGCTCAGAATATAAAACGTTAAAGGCTTGAAAATGACAAATAACATGTGTAAAGAACAATGTACAAGTATTAATTCTATAATCATATACATTTGCATATATAAATGACTTTTACATCTCATCTTGAATATTCAAACTTAACTTTGACAGTTTTAATATTTCATATAACAAAGACTTGATGACTGTATGTACTAAATGTACAGCTATTTGTCACTTTTTGATTTTAGTTTTAGATCAGCTGATCTTGACTCATCATGAAGCAAGAGGTTACCCAATTTTAAAAACTATATACATGTATATATACCATATTCATTCTAATAAACGTCCGGGTGTTTAATAGAACAGGTAAGAATTTAAAAGTAGGGATGGGCATTTAATGGAAAAAAGCGTCTTAGAGGTTGTCAAAATCAACTGGAGGGAGGAAAAAGTCACTAGTTTGGGCGTCAAAGTAGGGGGGGGGGG
>JAUMGZ010188223.1:0-13444 GCA_032359645.1 Pododesmus macrochisma
AATTGGTCCAGTAATTTTGGACAAGAAGTCGAAAATATGAAAAGTTAACATATTTGCTATAGTGTTGAACTTTGACCTTAAAACGTGTAACCTATTTTTGACCCCAGGGTCACACCTTGAACAAACTTACTTCTCCATGCCCTAAAGTTACTACATACCAAAACATTAAGCTCTAGGCCTTCTAGTTTATTAGAAGAAAATTTTTGCAGTTATGTCAATTTTCCCTCCTTTTGGTCCAGTGGTTTAGGAGAAGTCAAAAAAATGTTAAAAGTTAACGACGATGGACGGAGGGATGACGGAAGGGATTTGTATGAGAAAAGTCCACCTTGAACCTTTGGTCCAGAAGGACTAAAAAAAAGGTTTTTGAACTTAGTTTCCCCCATTTTGGGCTCGTAGTGGTGCTCTATTATTTGAACAAATCTGAATCCTTTTTCCTTATGCCCCAGTAATAGTGTCACTTTGGGCCCCACCATTGTGCCCTGTTTCAAACCCTACGATTTGCAAATTTCCGCCGGGTTATGCCTTGCTGCCGCCAACATGGCAGCCAATACGTGACAATTAACTGGGGCATAAAGAAAATTTAAAAAGTTATAGCTGGATGACAGATGGACTATATTCTATTGAAAAAGTTACCCTTGACCTTCAGTCAAGATTAACTATAAATGTGTACCAAACATACAAGGCACCATAAGCTTTTAAAATAAAGCATATTTTAGCCAAGATGGAGCATACTTTCAATGTGATGGGACAGGTACTTTTGTTGTGTGCCAAAAAAGAGATAATAATGTACAAATATTATGCTGCATCGTGAAATTTTATTAACTTTGAGAGAAATTCTATGCTTTGATTTGGCAATAAAATAAATTGTTATTGGATAAAATGAAAGTCTTGACAACAATTTCAATATTTAAACATTACCCATGTAAATCATCCATATGAAAATTCTATTCCTCCTAATAAGTGAACAATCTGTATATATATATATCTTAACAGTTAAAGTAACTGATCCTTTGAAACATCCATAAAATGGTGGCTGGTTATTGCCTTTTATGTATCCTTTCTCAACATTTAAAGTAACTATCCAATTCCTTTCAAAACACAAAGTAAAATTATTCTATCAACAGGTTACTCTGCCCATGTTGAAGCCTTAAAAATATCAGATGACTTTATCCTAATAATAATATTATCTATGAATGATAATAAATAGCAATCACACTCAGATGTCCAATAAAACTTTCTGAAATGATCACATCGAGTCAAGAAATGTAAGGTCAGTTGTGTACACTGTATATTGAAAGCTAACAAACCAGCTGTACCTGATAAACACACTCAATCTCTCTGTATGAAATCACTACATTAATAATCAAGATTTAAAAGATAAACAATGTCCATTTGATGGACATAACACAACAGCTTGACCTGATAAAAATCCACCATAAACATATGTATAAACATTATACAAGAGGCCAAACAGTCTCCTGAGATAGTGCAATAAACATTGCTTGTGTGTATATGTATTAACTCTTTATACAATACTTCAAGGCAGAATATGTAGAGAAGTACAATATGATGAAAGAATAAGACAACAACTGTATGGGTGATAAGATAGACCTGTATTATGCATGAGTTATATATTATATAATATTATACAGAATATAATTATACTGCTTGTGTGTATTATATGTAATAAAATTCCAAGCTAACCTAAAAGGTACAAGACTTCATTAGCAGCAGGTTTTGTGTGTATATGTAATAAATTCCAAGCTAGCCTAAAAGGTACAAGACTTCATTAGCACCAGGTATTGGTGTCCCTACAAAGTTTCAAAGAAAGGTTCAACAAGTATTGGCTATCCCAAAAGCTTGATTGGCTTGTTTGCTGAATGTTCAATGACCAATTCACACAAAGAGGCTGTGTATGACATAACCGATTTGAAACCAACCGGGAAAATTACAACCCTTTGTCAGAGGACCATTCCTCAATCATTCCTACCATGTTCCAGCAGTTCAAAATAGGTTTTCAAAATGAAGGAATGGTTGGCCATCTTTGACTTCAAATCAACTCCTCAAAAAATAACACTTGATCAGGAACCTTCTTATAAAGTTTCAGTGACACTGGTGCAGTGAAACTTGAGTTTTAGTTTGAGTTATATAACACAATGTTTTCAAGATGGCTATCATATTGGTCATATTACATTTGAAATCAACCCAAAAATAACAACACTCTTGTCAAGCACTATCACTCAATCATCTCTACCAGTTTTAGCAATATTAGCCTGGTAAAACTTTAGTAAAAGTTTAAAATCAGTTTTCAAAATGATGGCCCTAGTGGCCATCTTGGATTTCAGATCAACCCCCCCAAAAATAACATAACTTTGTTAGGACCTTCAATTAACCATTCCTACCAAGTGTCAGCAGTATTGGCCGAGTGGCCCAGCTGACAGTTAGTTTAAGTTAAGCTCACAATAGAGATTTTCAAAATGGCAGCTCTGAGGGCCGTCTTAGATTTCATATCAACCCAATAAATTACACTACTTAACTTGGTCAGGACCATGTCAGAAATCTGATGGGCCGTGTCCTATAATAACATCTGATTTTCTTTTCCTCGCATACTTTTCCTACCAAGCTTGATTGAAATTGGTCAAACAGTTATAGAGAGGTCCAAAATGTGAAAAGTTGATATATTAATTTACACATTAGTTTAAGTGCTTAACTTTGACCCTTAGCATATTTCTTTAAAGTTTTACCCCAGAATCTTGCCTTCAACTTATTTGCTCATGCCCTTAAAGCTATTGCTTATTTAAGCATTAAGGTCTTGACCTTCAACTTTATTAGAAGTTTTGAAATTTTGCTAAATTTTCCATATTTTGGTGTCCTAGGCTGGATACTTTTAATCTAAACAAATCTGAATCTCCTTTCTAAAACTGAAAGGGTGGTTCCAACTTACTTTGGTTGAAATTGGCCCATTAGTTGTAAAGAACTATGTTTAGCATTACATTTATATCCTGCAGTGATTTGTTTTTTGTCAAACCAATAAATTTTACATGGAGAAGATGATGGCAAATACAGAATTAACCTGTGCTCGAGCTATTCCAAACACTGATTTGTTATTAGTTTTAATACAATTTAACCTAGAATCTGTTTTTGTCGCAAGTTTATTTGTTTTAAAATTTTGCCAAATTTTACCCTATAGCTATTTTGCCATTATTGGTACCCCCTGAAGTCCAGCCAATATAATTTGAACAAATCTAAATTCACTTTCCCCAAGGATACTTCCAACAAAGTTTTATAACATATTTGGTCCACTAGTTTTGGAGATGTCAAAAATATGTAAAGTTTGCAACAGAAGATTGAAGACAGACGTTAGACTACAGATGATGGGCGAGATTTGTAAGAGTAAAATCCACTACAGACTTCAGTCTAGATGTACTTCAAACTTTTCATAATATATAAGCAATATTCAGTCATCACTATGCAAACTGTTTAAATGCGTCTACAGAGCTAACATAATGTCGACAGGGGGCAAATTCACTTTAAACTAGAACTATGTTGTCGATGGCACACCATCGCATATTCCCACGCGAAAGGCCTGACCATAATTATGCCCCTGTAACCCCTATCTCCACACCCTGATCACCATATGCTAAAATAATTTCATGTAAAATGTATAGCTAATAATTATATTTGATTTGGTTTGCTATAAGACTATATTAAGAAAAGTTTCAAGTTCCTATCTAAAACAGTTTAGAAACAAGTTAATTTTACCCCTTACCCCCTAAGGTGCCCCTACCCAAACTTCCTGGTCACTGTATGTGAAAATAATTAGCTGTAAAATGTAACACTCATGATTATGTTTGATTTGATATGCTATAAGACTTGTGTTTAAAATTGACCCCCATGACCCCACCCCCTCTGGGTCATATCAAAAATCTGAAAGTGTTGTGCACTTCCCCATACATACATCTACTATGTTCCAAATTTTTCAATTTCCTTTCTTAAACAGTTAAGAAAAAGTTATTTTACCCTTACCCCTCAAGTGCCCCTACCCCATCCCTGATTACTGTATGCTAAAATAATTCGCTGTAAAATGTAACACTCATGATTATGCTTGATTTGATATGCGATAAGACTATTTTTTAAAAAACAAATTTGACCCCATGACCCTACCCCTCTGGCCTGGTCCCTAGGGGTCATATCAAAAATCCGAAAGTATTGTGCACCTCTTTACACATATATCTACAAAGTGGCGCCCCTGGGGGGCCGAGCCCCATGGTTTGAACACATCTGAACCACCTTCCCAAAAGGATGACGTCTACCAAGTTTGGATGAAATTGGTCTAGTAATTTTGGACATTGTCAAGAAGTCAAAAATGTGAAAAGTTCACATAATTGCTATAGTGTTGAACTTTGACCAAAAAGCCTCATGTATTTTTGACCCCAGGGTCACGCCTTGAGCAAACTTGGTTCTCCCTGCCTTACAACTGCTACATACCAAAACATTTAGCTCTATGCCTTCTAATTTATTAGAAGAAGATTTTTGAAGTTTTGTCAAATTTTCCCACTTTTGGCCACTTAGTGGTGCCGCTGGGAGCCAAGCCCCTTCATTTGAACAAATCTGAATCCCCTTCCCCTGGGGATACTTTCTACAAAGTTTGGATGTAATTAGTTCAGTGGTTTAAGAGAAGAAGTCGAAAATGTGAAAAGTTTACGACAGATGGACGACTGACGACGGACAGGATTTGTATGAGAAAAGTCCACTTTGGACCTTTGGTCCAGATGGACTTAAAATGATTAATGATTTTAAACTATCAAGGATCTTAACATAAATGTAGTATACATAGGCAAAGTCTTAATGAGATGACAAATTATGGTGAAAATCGATAGAAAGTCCATACTTGTATGGCAAGCCATTAAGGTTTTTTACTCATTAAAAACAAATATCTCTATTTAAATAAAGATATTTCTATTTAGATAAAGATATCTTTATTTCTACTAAAAATACAGATCTCTCTATTTCAGATAGACATCTCTCTATTTCAGATAGACATCTCTCTATTTCAAAAAGATATCTCAAATCAAAATGGAATTCTTTATATGAATTAAAGATATCTCTAATTGAAATACTGATATCTAAATTTAAAATAGAGATATCTATTTTTTGTTGAATTAGGGACATCTTTATTTAAAATACAGATATCTTTAAACAAGAATTAGAGATATCTCTATTTCAAGTAAAGATTTATGTATTTCTTGTATAATTAAAGATATCTTTATTTCAAATTGAGATATCCCTATTATAATTAAAGCTATTGTGGTTTGATATTGACCGAAGAGAGTAACTTTGACACATGAATAAACTCACAATGAATAGAACTTACTGTGGGGTAGGTCAGGTACACATTTTGTAGTCAAATAACCTTACTGTGCACCTCTCAATAAAAAGTTTAAATGGACATTTCAAAAGTATAACGGCATATTGACGGTCAACACTGGGTCACCAAAGGGTATCTATTTTGATATTATATATTAATTAACTCGTATTGGTTGTTAAACAAACCTACTAATAACAATCTAAAACACATGAATTGCAGGAAAATATTTTGATTTGAATTCTTCAATAAGTCAATTTTAACAACAGTAATTCATAAAAAGTTCTGTTCAAAGAATGGACGCGTCAGCTACAAGTAGATTTGAATGTAAATCGATGTTTAGAACATGTCACTACAATATGTTACCTGACTAAATTTACAGTTATATTACGTATTCGGAGTTGCTTCCTACCTGTTTTAGGGTCGGTATAGCCTTATTAACCCCACCGACCTATTGAACTCTCTTCGGTCAATATCAAACCACAATACGTAGTAAAACTTTGCAAAACGCAGTGGAAACCTACTAGAAACCTGGTAAAACCTAATACCTCCAAACGGGGCAATTAGTGGGGTGGAAAACGTAGAATATCTAGCCCTCAATCCCTGACAGTGTGACTGGTGCTTAATCCATCATTGTAGTTTTACGCCGTATGGACCGAAACCGTTTACTTTCTTAAAGAGAACACAGTTCCATAGACGAGCATGTTAGCATTTTGCACTATATATATCACACACTCGTTTCAACTGAACCTATTACCATCTCAAGTTCAAAAATTCTGGTCGGGGTACAGGGGGCGAATCCCCAGGAAGCTCGTGTAATTTGGTGTTTTAAAGAGCGGAAATCATTCTCAAAATAGAAACAACAAACACTTTTTAAAAAGTTCATAGAATGTCATAGGCTGCCTCATTTGGTCTGTGCCTGGTCCATTGTCAAAGTCGTGTTCATCGTAACCTCGTACATCTATGACAGTAACGCTTTCTGGTTTAAAACCTATTGACACAAAAATATTCATTGCTACGCTTCAGATTAAAAATCTCTATACAGTAAACTTGTCCAAATGATTTATTTGTGCACCGACTACCGTGCAGTTAAAGACGTTCAAGAAATACGCAAAAACTTAATGTCTCCCACAGGTCACAGGCTTATCCTTCTTTTTCACTAAAGAAAGTCAAATTTGTCTTTGCCTTAGGGAAAAACCATCTGTATGAGCAGCATTCAAAAAATTGAATGTCGTCACTAAATCTGCACGTTGAAGAAGTGCCATACAGGGAATTTATGAACTAAGGTTGTTTTTCAAAGCTTCACAATATGGGCAAAGCCTGCATTCGGCAAAACTTGGCCGTAGGGGTAGGCCGAATGTTGCCGGGAAGCTTCGTGTGATCGTCATCAGGTGTTACTTTCTTGTTTCGTTTGGACTAATGTACCACACCACTATTTATGTCTTAGCTTTAGAGTTAATGGACATTAAAAAGTGGCTTATATCCTCTGTCGACCGCATGTGGAAAGCCTTTTGAATTCTGATTTCAACTCTCTAACAAAAGTTGCCATAGTTTGTTATTTTGTCTTTGCTCCCACTAGTCCATTCAGGGATATTGTTTTGTTATTTTGTCATTACTCCCACTAGTCCATAAGGGATATTTGTGTACTTGTGCAGAAACGTACGAGTGCCATAATTACGGTGGCCCAAATGGCTCATTATTTCATTGCATCTATTTCACGAATTCTGAATTCTATACATGTAGTGTGGGCAGTAAAGAACAAGGTGGATAACG
This sequence comes from Pododesmus macrochisma, assembly GCA_032359645.1. Lineage (NCBI taxonomy): Eukaryota > Metazoa > Mollusca > Bivalvia > Pectinida > Anomiidae > Pododesmus > Pododesmus macrochisma. The sequence continues at coordinate 7,139 of JAUMGZ010188223.1, forward strand.
TTTAACATTTTGCAAGGACGTAAAGTAGAAACTTGTTCAAGATGTATTCCATGATGTAGAAGATCAGGGGCGTAACAAACGGGTTTTCATTGTTTAAGCCCAATGATCAAATCCGTAGCGCGCAGCTCGAGGAGGGGGGAGGTATGGGAGGTGGTCTTCCCCCTTCCCACCGGTTGGGGTCTGGGAGTCTTTCCCAAGATAATTTTGTTTTCTAGAACGCCGAGACGCGTTCTCCGTGTTCTGGCGTCAGTTTCAATGGCCCCTTTAAAGCAAGAATTGTTTTTTTGGATGGTCAAAATTATGTGTAAGCCCGGGCTTTTTTGCTACATAGGTTGTTACGCGCTTGAAGATGGATACAATTTCCTTTTATTGTCCTGTGTTTGCAGATGTTAGATTTTTATACAAACGTATATCAACAGGCTACCAGTTTTAAGATTACTCAACTGCTGTTGATCACCTCACATAATCAACTTCGGGAAATTCACACATTCAGACATGTTGTCTTTCATTTACTAGCATGTATAGTATTCTATATTTATGCACTATATTTCTCAAGTAAAAGCCGTTTTTGCTTTTGTAATGATAATATTGTGGGTGTAGCTAAAGTAAAACTAACATCACACATCCAACTAAAAACCGGATGTACCGAACTCCTCCGAATTTTCCTTCATCAGAGATGTGAATAGTAATCGCAAGAAACCATACACTAATTAAAGTAACTATACAGTTACCATTCTGGAGTAGAGGAAAGTCCAGAGAGGTTCGGTACATCCGGTTTTAAGTTCGACCACTTTGGACATTAGCGGACAACCCTTACATCAAAACTAAGATGTGAATTAAAGAATGTCCGCAGAAGGACCACGTGCTATAACATTGCTTGCTCTGTTTATTCTAAAATGCATCTTTCACCGAGAATCTAACATTTACACTAATGTATCCAAATTATTCATTGGTGATGTAATACTATGATACACGTTTCATGATGAAATATAAAGGCTATGCTTACTTTTAACTTCAGGTATTGGTCAAGGTATATCAATCTTCTCCACCACGCAAATACACTCGGGACATACCAACCTAGAGGTGGACTGTACTCCAGAAACAACAGGGATAAAAGAAGTCAACACTATCCAAATATACAAAAACGGTTCGGACACCAGTCTATCTTTTGTCAGATTGGTTTCTGTCTCCTTTAACAGGTCTACACGTACTTCTGTAATAAACTGGCAAAACACTAATCTTCAAGCTAGGGAGGGAGTGAATGCCACGGGATCAGTGGATTCACCAGCCACATCTCATCTGGATCTTACAATTGCGGCTAAGTGGACAACTTGCACGGACGCTGCAATCTACCGCTGTGAAATGACTGCTACTAAAGACGACGATAGTAATTTGGACCCGCCACCTGTAGCTGATAGCGAGACTACACTCAACACCGCCTCGGACTGTTTTAACAATGGTAGGACATTGGAAGAGACTCTGTCTCCTCGCACTTTTGGTTTATGAAATTATGAAGTTTTGGTTCAACATATACATTTTGAAAATATATAATTGTTCCTTACTAATTTCTCTAAGATTCAATTGTTTTGTCTTATATAATTGTAAAATCGAACTATTTCAAAATCCGCTTAAATTAACTGTGGCTCATCAAATATTTCTTAACACGTAACTTCACATTTTCTCACATTTGTATTAAAATTGTTTGAAATATGTGAAGTCAAACAACAAATCAAACGGTTGTAAATGTAATCTTCTCGTATTTTTATTCTTCCATAACAGTATCTATGTGTGCAATTTTGAAGGGAAAGAAAACAAAATTAAAAACAAAATCATACTGCTGAAAAGTTCTGTTTTTGTTACAATTGGGAGCAACAACAAAAAATAATCATGGGATTTCAACAATGTTCTACCAGATATAACTCATTCTCGTTGTGTAATATACGTATATATTTAACTTACACTTGTTTTCATGTCTGATACGTATTTCTGTAAATTGTGTTCAGGCAAACAATTGTTAATTTTTGTTAATTTTTTGTTTTTACAGAATCTCGATCAGGAGGTTACTCTACAAGTCATGCTTTTACCATCATACAGATCCTATATGTACAGTTTTTTATACTTGGTCACATGACCAGAAGTTGAAAAAAATGAATGTTTTATGTGGAGTTAAGTGTGTAATGAAAACAACGTTTTACAATTGAACGTAGATGATGAATTGGCAAAGTAGGGGAGTTAGATGTTTACGCTGTTAACAGGTTAAGGGAAAACTGTAGTGTGATTTCAACAATGATTGAAATAATCACAACTCTTTGTAAGAAAAAGTACTAGATTATCTAAATTATTATTCACTAAGGCAACGAAAACGGTGCAAAATTGCACTTTTTCTTTCTTCTAATAATTAAAAGTTCTATTTTTTACTCAAGAAACACGATAAATGACATTTTTAGCATCTTTTAAAAGGCTTCCATAGAAAGAACTTTTCAAGCACAATATCAAGATTATTGCATACGATAGTATAGAATGTTCTCATTAACACTCAACTTGTGGGCGTAATGTGGTTTTATAAATTACCAGGGTTGGGGCGCAACTGAGGAATCGGTAGGGATTTGTAAGCACCCTGAAACCAATGAAAATTGGCCTTTAAAAAGGCCATTCATACACTGTGTGGGAGTTTTTAAAGACAAACAAACAACGGTAAACAATCTTGTCAAAACACTATTTTCATGTAATTTTTTTTTAAAGAAAGCAGTGTAAACTACTTTCAAAAACGATTTGTGTGCCATACAGAACTTACTTTGGTTAAGAAAGCTGTTGTCGAAGTGTCAGCTCATACTTTATCTAGCTATAGCTTACCAAAATGATACAGTTACCGAATCTTTCTTTGTTGTTAAAAAATATTGACGGAGGCACCTGCCTCGTAGTGCATTTGGCCTATTGGAAACGTGGCAGAACGTGGCTACAACTTGAGTAAACGTGCTTTTTAAAGAAAGGGACACAACTGTGAGATATTTTGTCGCTACTTAACAAAATGTGGAAGGGTACAACTACATATCATAGAGATGTAATCTGAAAATTTCAAGAAATATTGCTTCAATTCTTTACTACATGCAGTCGACACAATTTCTATAATAAGGAGCATAAATTCTCTAACAAATGTAGTTAAAATTTGATAAAAAGTGAAAGGGCACAACTATATATCATAAGGATATAGCATGCCTGGTTTGAGAAATATTGCTTCAGGACTTTATTAGATCTACTTGACACTCTATTCCCGAAAGAAGAAATTCCAAACGGAATAATCTACAAAAAGGGGCATAACTCTGACAAATGTTGTCAAAATTTCATATCATAGGGATGTAGTATGCCAAGTTAGAGAAATATTGCCTCAGTACTTTATAACATCTACTTGACACAATATTCCATACAGAATATTTACAAAAAGGAGCATAACTATACAAAACGTTGTCAAAATTTCACGAAAATCGAAAGGGCACGACTATATATCATAGTGATGTAGGATGCCACGTTTGAGGAAAATTACTTCAGTACTTTATTAGATCTACTTGACACAATATTCCGGACAGACGGACGGACGTTCAGACGGTCGGACGGTCAGACAGGGTGATTCCAATATACCCCCCTAACTTCGTTGCGGGGGGTATAAAAACGGCGTTCACGCACGCACGCACGCACGCACGCACGCCACACACACGCACGCACAAACGTACAAATGCATGCACACATGCACACACTGATAATACAATAATGTTACTTAAATATGTCTAAGAATGATTTTTGTACATGAAGTGAATATAAAACTAGAAGACAGATGGTAAGGTGATCTTTTAATATCAAAAATTTCCATAAGGAAGGAACAAATATATATGGTGCATAGAAATATTAGAATAAATAATATAGTGGAAAGTGAGTCTATACAAACATACATAATATCCGAACGCATACACACGAGGATAACAATCACCGTGTCAACTATTGCTAATCCCCAATGACTTAAGAAGAAAAGAAAACTTTACAAAAAGTCAACATTAAAAAAACCCAGGTTGAGTACATTGATATTGTATCGTAGAAAAGAAGCAAAAAATCCCCTTTGTAACATATTACATATTCCACAAATTTAAGTTTTATTAAAACATGTTTATATACATGGAATTACCGAAAACACTTTCTACAACTCAAAGTTTCAATCATTGCAATGTTTCACAGTCGCAGTGTATGTGCCACTTACTAATATACCATGCCTTCATTGTCTCTGAACTTTTTTCAATTCAAGTGAAATTGCTTTGGTAGTCATAGAATTATTTAAGGTAAAAAAGTGACCAATACAATGAGCAGACATAACAAGTTATCGATACAAAAGCTAATAATTTATAATGTACATTTGTATTAATATTTCTAATGAACGATCAATAATCATGCTAAAATACATAATTATAAAATTAAAACAATTGTTATTTTTAGTACAAAGAACCCGTACACGTATTAAAGCACTACACGTAAGTGTGAGTGTGCGCGCGCGCAATGTGAATCAAATACAAATTTTAGACATTTGAGAAAGTAGCATTAAAAGAAAAAAACTCTGTTAATCAACGTGAATCTAACGTTTATATACATTTCTTAATGCAGGAAGTATACAATATCAACCTTCCTACAAAGTCTGTTTATGTTAGAACAACGAAGTATTCATGGTAATACATAATGTGAGAATCGTTAAATGTCATTTCAGCAATGTGACATGACGTCAAAGTGGCGTTTGATACTTAGAAAATTGTCGACTTCGAAAATACAGTGCTCAATTAGAATTTTTGAATGCAGGAGGTATACAATATCAACCTTTCTACAAAGTCCTGTGTATGTTAGGACAACGAAGTATTCATGGGATTACATAATGTGAGAATCGTGAAATGTCATTTTAGCAATGTGACATGACGTCAAAGTGGCGTTTGATACTTCGAAAATTGTCGACTTCGAAAAAACAGTGCTCAATTCGGATGTTGGAACATCAATTCTTCGCACTAGTAGCAAATAACATTGGTCATTCTGATTACTAGACTTTAACGTAATGATGTAAATTTTCAAACATTTTTTGTTTATGTTTTTTTCGAACTCTTTTGTTGCCTTTACGGCAGTCTACAAACATTTATTTATGTTTAGTTTTTATCTGTTGAGACAATTATGCCATTTATTGTAAATAAAACGTTTTATACTGGGCGCTAGTGAAATATTTAATGTTACTGTAGTCGTTAAACAATGTATCTAGAGGGATTTCAGAAAGATGCTGGCGTTTATAGTGACATTTGTGACCAGTTTTGTAGATATTAAATGTATTAAAACAAACAAAATACAATAAAAGATTGATTTTCTGCCACATTTACAAGAATTTAATGTGATATTTAAACATTGAATAAACCCGTGTTAAGTTCGTGTTATTACTCCCCAAACGTCTACTTTAAAATGACGCGACAAGAATTGTCTTGCATATGTTAACTGTATGGTTTACTACAAAAACTGTAGACGACTTTAAATGTGTCGTTGAATTCTTTTATTGTATGTCTGTATGTAACATCTTAAGAAAGATACGCCATAAGAACGTCTCGTGCTAGTTGTGTGTTTTATAAATGAAATTGCAAAACTATGTTACGAGTCTCGAACATGTCAATATTTAGTCACTCCGACTTTGGTAATATAATTCAAATTTAAACAAACTGAAGACATCTAAGGATTAATCCAATTATCCTTAAGGACCCCAGAGCCCAATGATGTATGGTGAAAGCTGTAACAGTAGAAAGGATGTTTACTATCACAGTAACATACGTGGCCGTGCTTTGTAAGTCGGAGATTAAGGGAAGTAGCTTTCAAAAAGTTCTTTTCCTTCACAAACATCAAAATTACAATTTGCAAATTCACATTCTTCATGCATATGTTTACAAAGAATTCTATTTGTTTTAAATACGTGCATACAGTTTTGTGGAATAATTATTTGAAAAATAATTACTAGTGAATATGTAGCATCTTTTTTCGACTAAATTATAATAACAATAATACTATTACACACAAACAGGTGACAGCATGCAACTATTCAAAAAAGTAACCAACAAAACCTTACTTCTGTGATATTGCATGGGTGATCGTTGTTTTTGCAGATTTGACCGTTCGCGTTGCATTTGAGTCTGTTGATGCTATTTAAACTGTTTATTTTGCAATACATACAGTTCGTTTAAACAATGACTCCTGTTTGTTTTGTATATTTAGATGTTTTCGACATTGATTGTTGATTTTGTATTTTAA
>JAUMGZ010188234.1:0-13444 GCA_032359645.1 Pododesmus macrochisma
GACGGGGATAGGTACTGAGGGAGGGTCACTTGGGGGCCCAAATGGGGAAAATTTGATAAAATTTCAAAAATCTACATATAAACTATAAGTGCACATGCTTTGGTTTGTAGTAACTTTAGGGCATGGATAACCAACTTCTTGTGACCCTAGGATCAAAAATATTCAAATGCCAATCCAGATGGACGTTAAGGCCCCATGGGCCTCTTGTTTCTATCATGCCATATCTCCTTCAATACTCTACATATGCTACTGAAATTTCATATGAACATTGGTGAGGTGTTATATGTGTTTAGTGTCCAAAAATGTGTTGGTTGCACTTCTATTTTCGATAGTTTTTCCATATTTTTGACTTAGTTTCATATTCATAAGTGATATCTAGAATCCCTGTAATATATAGTTTACTTATTATCATGCTACATGAAGAGGTGTGTATTAAATGTAACAAATGAACTATACGGTCAAGGTTTATAAGACTATAAATTGTTAATTTATAGCTACTTTCTTCATCATAATATTATATTTTTGTTTTGCAACATTTCATAATGGAATGCACATTACAAATAAAGTGGGCACGGGGACATTCATGTTGAACCAACATACATCTAGTTGAATATATAGATTTGAGCTCTTCTGGAATTTCTGAAACCATTGAGCTTAAGCATATTAATAGGTTAAGAGATAATACCACTTAACTGTTTGTGTTTTACATCCTACTGAATTCAATTTTAAAAAATGAAAGTTTTTTTTGTATATCTATAAGCGAGAACACTTCAGGAGATTAAGTCTGTTCAATACAATATTAACTAGAGATATATAATAATTTCATGTTTCATTATATTGTAGCTGAAGAGAGCACATTTGTTATGACTACAGAAGAATCTCAAGAAACAGAACAAATGACAGTGGAATCTTTAGTTGAGTTAGACACACAACCTCCAGAGCAAAGCATTTATGAACAAGCCACACAACCACAAATACTTGCTGAGCCATCTGAACCGCAGGAACACACACTTGCTGAGTCATCTGAACCACAGGAACACACACTTGCTGAGCCATCTGAACAGCAGGAACACACACTTGCTGAGCAATCTGAACCGCAGGAACTCACACTTGCTGAGCCATCTGAACCACAGGAACACACACTTGTTGAGCCAACTGAACCGCAGGAACACACACTTGCTGAGCCAACTGAACCGCAGGAACACACACTTGCTGAGCCAACTGAACCGCAGGAACACACACTTGTTGAGCCAACTGACCCACAGAAACACACACTTGTTGAGCCATCTGAACCACAGGAACACACACTTTTTGCCCCAACTGAACCACAGGAACACACACTTGTTAAGCCAACTGAACCACAGGAACACACACTTGTTGCCCCAACTGAACCACAGGAACACACACTTGTTGAGCCAACTGAACCACAGGAACACACACTTGTTGAGCCATCTGAACCACAGGAACAAATGCATGCTGAGCCAGCTGTTTCTCTCACACCTGAAGGTAAGTTATTTGTAATATAAACAGCATGTGTAACATAACTGTTTCTTTGCAGAGCAAACTGAGTTATTGAAGATAAAGGATAAACCTCTATATTTGTTGCAAAACTAAATCTAAATAATATTTTCTGTGTGGACACATGTTGCTTCTGGTGTTGAATTGATTTTGTCTGTTAAGTACAAATATAATGTTACTCCTATGATTTTATAGTTTGTTAACAAATATCTTCTTTATGGTGTTGTAATTTGTTTAATACAGTTATGATAGTTTTAAGATTCTGTATGGCTTTTACCAAAGTTTGATTGGTGATAAGAAATTAAATTAAAAACCCTTCGGTTACCAGCGTGATGGCCGAGTGGTTAGGGTGTTCGCTTCATGCTGGTAGACTGGTTCTAGAATTTCAGATCGTGGGTTCAAATCCTGGTCGCATCTAAACCTAAGATGTTATAATTAGGCAATCTTCTCGCTCCCTGCTAAGCCTTCAGCATAACTGGGTTGGACGAGAACTGGTTGGCTCAGTGTCAGAATAATGTGACCGAGTGAAGTATCATGTCTATGTGTCTGTGGCGTGATACTTCCCTGGGACAGCACTATAAAAGTTAAAATAAGTGTGCACTGTCACAAGCAGACACCATCTCAATATGACCTATAAATGAATTAAAGGGACGGTAAACCCCAATAAATGAACAAACAATTGTTATTCAGATAGAAAAATCAAAATAAGGATATTTTTTATGAAAAACCTATCTTCTTGTGTTACAAGAATTATCAATTTTAACAAGCAAAATGTCTATATATAATTATTAAATTATGGAAAAATTAAAAAAAAATAGATAAGTAATATGTAACATTGGACATTCAGTTGTACGTCATATCAGTTTGGTTTTGGTGACATTCATCTTGTGGATAACATGTGTTGACTCAAACCAACTTATATGTACTGGAACTGCAACTTTAGTATTGTTTCATGAGAACTTATCGCTTATCAAAGTTAAGTTATGATTATTTATTATTTTTTTGTATTTAAATGTTTTAAATGCAATTTGGGAAGACCCAAGATATTTTATGTAAAAAATACTATTATGAAGTTATACAAATATTAATCAGAAAGATGTATTTTGATTGCAGTTGTACCAGATCAGCAACTTTTACTTGATGAACCACAAGAAATGGATACTGAGCCTGAGGTATGTTGCTGAGGTTTTTAAACCTTAGGCTTAAAAAATTGAAAAAAGACAGTCTTTTTTTACCTTAGCCGTGCCAATAGATTAAGATGACAATGACAACATTCCTATCTGCTGTAATCTAAATTATAAAGGCACCCACATTGGAAATGCTGACATCATGTAGTAATGCACCCTAACTATCTTTCTCTTTTTCTACATGTATAATAATTTTCCCCATATTTTCCCACCATAAATTTTTATACTCTCATCATTGAAAATGGGGAGCATATGGTGTTACCCATGTCTATTGATGTCCCATCCATACATATATGTACGCTACAATGTTTGTTTCCACAAAATAACAAATCTGTCAATTTGTACCAAAGTTATGAGGGGTTTTATCGGTCACATATTTTGTTTCTGAAAAACAAATTAAGAAGACCAGTATTGTTTGTGCATAGGTTATAATCTTGCCACAATTTGATTGGCAGAGAGGTTTCCATGAAATAACTTAGGAAAATGAAATGAAATTGGTCACTAAGTTTGGTGACTTGACTTTTAACTCATTTTTTTAATTTCAAGGACCAATATTTTCTTGGTGTATATATATTTGATAACTTTGCCACAATTTGTGTGGCTGGATATTTCTCCACAACAGCTTTTGTAAATGAGGTATGATTACATAGATTAAAGATTTGTGTGCATCTTCATTGAAATTTCTCTCCTTTAACAAGGGGATTGGGGGGATATTTTTTGATTTGTTTGTCACTTTTGTCTGAGACATAATCTTAACGATATTTGATCTATGATTGCACAAGTTGGTATACTTTCCTAAATGACAGTGTTGAATGTTAATATGAGACCATTGTGACTCTTTGTTAGCATTGTGACCTTTTTCATGTATAAAAAGCATATTATATGCATCTTATTTGTAAAAGTTAAGCCTATGTTTTGGCAGGCCATAGTTCTTGTAAAAAATATGACTTTTATGTATAATACAAAATTAAAAAAAAACAACAACAACAAAAACAATGATGTTGTAAAGTTCTACCCTAGCAAAAAGTTAAATTTGCACATAACATATAGTCGGCCTTTTGGTGGCAAAGAAAATCAATTTATGACAATGTTTCTTCTTAACCTATGATTGACAGTCAGTTTTCACTGAATTAGAATTTTCTGGCTGTCTATTTAAATTTGTTTTTGTACGGTAAGCAATATTCATAGTTTTAAGTAATGGCCATCATAAAAATTGAATTTTTTATTTGTAATTTGAAGTCTAAAATTGTTTCAATGCTGAGAACATTAAAATAGTTGTTCTGAACTACATCTTTTATCACACATACAGTAGTTTGTATATTGAAAATTGATAGAATTTGCTTTGGCATAGTTTGAATGTCTTGTTAAGCTGTGATTAAATATCAAAATATTAAATACCAATATAATTAATTTACAAGTTATTGATAGGCCTTATTGCCTTTCTATTAACTTATTAAAGTTTAAATAAATATATGTCTTACTGTTGAAATTATTATAAATTGTTTACTCTCTAGTATTTATAGATGCTGTCAATATCTTGTGTTTACCTTTTAAAGCTTCCAACCTAATAACTTGATTTTTTGGCTACATTAGGTAAAATACTGATAAACTTTGTGTGTGGACTAAACAAAAGAAGAATTGTGCCCACAAAACATTTCTGTTTGAGGTGATAATTTGTTCAATCAATTTAGATGTCTTATCTGACAGTATAATTGATAACATTTGTATTTTTGTCATATTTTACAGGCATCTGGAGTAGTGACCATTGAACCTGCTAGTGCAGCAGAAGTTACTAACCAAGATCCAGTAGTGGAAACAGTTATTGAACCAGAGACATTTGTCCCATTAGGTGATGCCATCGTGGAGCAACCAGAAAAGACTTCCGATGATGTAACAGAAGCATCGATGGGACAAGGTGAACAACAAGCTATGGTAGACTTTGATCAGCAAGATGAGGATCTGGTGTCGGATGAAATAGACGAGACGGATGTTCAAATTATACAGTTACATGGGGAGGAAGAGGAAGAGGAAGATACTGCAGAACAAGAAGAGTCTGTAGAGGTTATAAAATCTGCCGAGTTAGAAGAATCTGCTGAGGTAGAAGAGCCTGTTGAGATAGGAGAGGCAAAAGATGAAGTACAAGGCAGCACTCAACCGTCTGAAAGTCACACTGGTACTGAATCCTCTGAAAGCAACACTGCTTTAGATGTTATAGAAAAGGAGAATGAAAATGAGGAAGAGGCAGAGGAATTGCAAGAAGAAATGGAGGAAGAAGAAACAACAGATGTTACTAATCAACCAACAGAAATTATAGATGAAGCAGATCTTGAAGAGTTTGTTGAGACTTCACCAGAAGAAGCTGACGCTGAACCTGAGATAATAGAAAAAGAAGAAGAGAAGTTAACTCCAAGGAGGCGAGGTAGACCTGCCAAACTTTTGGAATCTGAAGATACCAGTCCCTCAAAGAAAGCACTCATTGACAAAGATGCAACAACAGATACACAAGAAGCAAAAACAAGAGGTAGAGGAAGGCGATCAAAAGTTGATGACCAACAGACAGAAGAGTCTGAAATAAAGTCTCCAGCAGAAAGAAGGGGCAGGGGAAGAGCAGCTAAAGAATCTAAAAGTGAGGATGAAAATTTAGAAACTCCAGAAACAAAGACCAGAGGAAGGGGTCGGCAGTCAAAAGCAGCTGATGATGTTTCAGAAGACACACCTAAGTCTACACCTAAAGGTAGAGGAAGACCCCCTAAAGCTTCAAAAACAGAAGAAGTTGAAACTCCAGAACCAAAAAGTAAAAGAGGAAAATCCTCAAAATCTGAAGATGTAGAAACACCTGACAAGCCTAAAGGCAGAGGTAGACCAGCAAAGGAATCTAAATCTGGTGAATCAATCGAGTCTGAGAAAAAAACTCCCGGTAGAAGAGGTAGGCCAAAGAAAAGGGTTGAAGAGGAAGAAGAGGAAGAGGTAGAAGAGGAAGATGATGCTGAAGAACCAACACCCAAGGGTAGAAAGGGAAAAGGAAAAGAAGCTGATACACCTGCTCCAAGCAGTGAAAAGAGGGGACGAGGAAGGCCACGTAGATCAGCAGAGGATGAAACTCAGGAAGTACAGACTCCAAAAGGAAGAGGCAGGGGTCGTAATAAGAAAGCAGAGGTGATTGAAGTAGATGAAGCAGAAGAAGAAGAGGAGGAGGCTGAGGAAGAGGAAAAGGAACCAGAAGTTAAACAAAAACGAGGACGTCCATCAAAATCGGCTACTCCAAAAGGAAAAGAAACACTCACCAGAGGTAAATTAGCTGAGGCAGAAGCAGAGGAAACTGAGAAAAGTAAGGGTAGAAAGGGTAAAAGCAAAGCAGCAGATGAACAAGAAGAAACTCCAAGTAAAGGCGGGAAAGCAAAAAAGAAAACAGAAGAAGATGATGAACAAGCTAAAAAGAACAGAAAAGTTCCATCAGCTACAGCTACTCTTGCACCAGCTTCACGAAAACGAACTAGGGAAAATGATGAATTGCTAATTGTAGAAGATGGAGAACAGCCTTCAACCAGTTCTGATCCTGGAACACCTGCCAAGAAGAGTAGATCAACAGTACCTGTTCAAACTACTGCTGATGCATCTACTGAGGCAGGCAAAAGTTCACTGGCAAGAGTGAAAGAAGAACCAGTGAATGAAACAGAAGTTGAAGTGAAGATAAAAACTGTCATTGTGAGAGAAGACCAGAACTCTGGGGATATTTACAATATTGATCAGATAGATGATGATGATGCACCAGCTGATAGTTCAGTGGTTGTTACAAATACCCCTCAAGTTCCATTTATTGAAGTAGAGACTGTTGAAGAGTTTGCTGGAAAAAGATCTGTACTTACACAGACTGATCCAAAATTAAAGAAGAAAAAGTTTGGACCTCTTAGAAATGATATTGATTTTGAAATGGATGATGAAAAATCTCCAAAGAAACGAAAAAAGAGAGATAATGATGAAGTTGGTTTGTTTGAAGATTTGGAACCTAAACGACGATCAATTAGAAATACTGAAGAGGCTTTGAATTGTCCATTCTGTGACAAGGCTTTTATAGGGTTAGTCAAACACATAAAAGGAAAACACAGAGATGAAACAGATTACGAGGAGGAAGTCAGAAATGCTAAATGGAGAGAAAAGATCATGAAAGTTTCAACACAAGGACCAGAAGAGGATGGCACACAGTGCAAGGAATGTGGAAAGGTCACCAAGAATATAAAAAGGCATCAAGAGCTTCATCAGCAAAACAGAATGCAGATTCCATGTCCGATATGTGGCAAAGTTGTGCTTAAAACAGGGATGAGTTCCCACATGCGTACAGTTCACTCTGGTAGAAGACCTTACAAGTGTCCACATTGTGACTACTCTTCAGCATTCCGAGGTAACTTGAACACACACATTAAGGGTATGCATCTGCACACTAGGCAGTATTTATGTAACGTTTGTAAGGCTGCATTCAAGACCCTTGGAGCATTGATTGGACACACAAAACGAGTCCATGAGGGCTGGAAATCTCCTAACCAGAAGATCTTTATTTGCTCGGTGTGTGAGAAGCGTTTCACTAAGAAGTACCACGTGGACAGACACATGTTGATACATACCGGGGAAAAACCACATAAATGTCACGACTGTGGCCGCTGCTTTAACAACAAGTCGAACCTGATGTCTCATATACAACTCGTACACAAGAAACTCTCACCATATCAGTGTGACATGTGCCAAGAAACATTCAAACGTAAGAAACTCCTTCTTGAACACATTGGTAAGATCCATGTCACTGCTGGAGAGGCTGCACAAGCTGTCATCCGCAAGTATGAAATAGAACTCAGTGATGATGAAGAGGATTATGATGACGATATGGATGGAGAGGAGGCAACAATTGCACAGGTATGAATTCAACTTGGATAAATATAACTATTTTGTCTTGTACTTATTAACAAGAGACATGATAGATTTCTGATTTTACTTATAAATGTTATATGTTAACTTGCATAGTTGATGTACATTTTTGGTACATAAGTAAGAATTGGCAAAGTTATATTTTAATCCTTACAAGTGTAAGACTGTCATGATATGCTGCTAACTTTTAATTATCATACCTAACACTGACTGAAATTACATGGATGAGTTGTACTCGCGTACACAAATCATCTTGCAAACAAATGCTCACCTTTGGTCTTATAGACTGGTCCAATATGAATATGCTTAGTAAAGGCCAAGGCAACAGGTCATTCTCTGCTTACAGCATGTGTATTCTAATCTACAATAATTAATTTCTTAATATGAATAAAGAAATCTTAAAACGATATGGAATGTATATTGTTAGCGTATCATTTAAAAGGAAAAATGTATCAAGAATCAAACTTAGGCATTGAATCTCAATATATCATCTCACAATTTATCGATGCAGCCCTGCTTTGAAGTAAACAGTAGGTTTCATTCCTGAACAAAAAGTAGTTGCTAGAGTAAATGGTCACATGACTTATTCCGGTAATTTCTTGGGAAAACACTCACAAATATTATATAGAGTACATATTTCACTAAAATTCTTCTTACATCATGTCTTTTCAGGTTGAAAATGTTCACTTAGAGGAGGGTGAGGAAGGTCAGACATATGTCACTGTGTCAGGAACTGATGGTGCATATACTGTTACTGGGGTAGCTGACAGTGCTCAACTACTGGCAGGACAGGCTTTGACGACACTTCAAACAGAAGGTGGACAAGAAACCATCATCATTGTGCAAACTGCCGATTCCAGTGAAAATGCTACACATGCCATTGTGGACCAAGATGGAACTGTTCAGTATGTCATGCAACAGCCAATGGAAGGAGGTTCTGAGGAAGGCCAAATTTATGCCCAAATACAGCAATAAAAAGGACTAAATTATGAATAGACATTTATTAAATATTAGTATTTTGAAATTGTGTATTGGATTAAAATTAACTTAAATAAGTACATACCAGTTGTAAAATCTTACATGGCAAGTGATGTGAGCAATAACTTACACCTTTCTGTAGATTTGTGTAACTTAAGGAAGTCGTAAAAAGAACTGAGCAATAGTTTTTTGCTGCAAAGAATTCTTAGGAAAGGGAAAATGACAAGAAAAGTTAATTATTCAGGAATATTGAGTAAGAGCTGTTCCATAATTGACCACAGGGGAGGGGTGGGAGGCACCTTTTCAGAGGCCCCACCACCCATCAAATATTAAAACTGATATAATATAAGGAATGGTAGGCAGATCTGGATTGAACCCCACCACCCATAATATATTAATTCAGATGCATCCCACCCCTCTCATATGCATAATTTTGGAACAGCCCTAATGAACAAACAAGATCATGAGTCTGATTAACAAGAAGTAAATATCAACTTGGGGTCTGAATAAACTTGAAATTATAGTTTCTGGTATATGTAATTTGCTTTTAAATTTCCAAATTTTACATCTTTTTTTATTCCAATGACATAACATTTCTGTATGAGATTCATAATTGTAGAGTCAACACCTTTTCTTTTACATATATACATTTATAGAGTTGTTTTGACTATGTTAAAAAACGAAGATAACGGTATGAGTTTTTTTTTTAGATATATATTGTATCAACAAGAGGATTCATATTAAGCCATTAGTTAAATGCTAATTAAAGCATATTATTCTTCATTGTGAGCTATATGCATTTGATATTGCTAGTTATTACAAAATAAATGGTTAACTTAAATGAGCCAGGTCTGACTATGACAACAATACATAAAGTACCATTATTGTGTCTTGTTCTTTTGAACATGCATGTCAATACATTACTACCAGTAGAATAATCATGTGGTGTGGTAATTTATGTAGATGTTGTCATTTTGTATTAATCAGGTGCCTGAATTAGTGTATAATAGATGTTAAGACTTGTGCGAGGCTTTTACCTACCAGGTGATGCTTGTATCTTCATTGGTGCTTTATAGTAAATGGAGCTGCTTTGTATCAATTTTACTCTTGTCCTGTTATTTAGTGTCATCTTGTTACTTTAAAAAAAAATATTCAAATTTGTAAATACCTTGTATAATTAATTTGTTTTTAACCATTTCAAATCAGCTGTATTTCAGTGTATGTATAAATCATTGTTATGTGAAACATTTGTTTGATGGCACGTATGATAGTTCCTGTGAATATTTGTGAACAATCTTAAGTTTAATCTTTCTTAAAGAATATTTGAAAAAGTAATTGCAATGCATGCACAATTTTTACTATTTTTTATTTATATCTCTGTTGCAATCAATTGAAAACATAGCATTTTCCAAAATAAGCAGAAGGTTTAAAAAAAAAAACTTGAGGTTCTGAAATTAGATTATTTGAAATAACCTATTTCCACTGCAAAATTATTGTTTCATTAATATGATTTCCCAAATGTTATATTGAAATGTACCAGTATGTCAATAAGACTTAAAATATTTACTACTCTGAGCTAAAAATGCAGTTAAAACTATAAGAATATATGCATGGTTATCAATAGAATATTTATACAGTTTTGAAGAAAATAACATGAAAGTTATTATATTAAACCTATCTGTGTGTAGTTTTGAAGTAAATTTGGTGTTTCTATAAAGTTGTGCAAGTATTCATGATGCATTATGTGTGACAATGGTTACATTCCAATATGCTCTGTAGAAATATGTTTGTCAGGTTCTAATGGGTTATTAAAGCTCTAATGCTTACTTTTATAGCAATTCAGCTGTCACTCTAAAGATAAATTACACAACCAAGTCAATTTATAAATTTTTAAAGATCCTTTATTAACAAGTTTTTAGTTCCACTGTTAGACTGTTTATCAATTTGAAGTTTACAAGTCTAGTTATAACTATTCCTTTCTATTGAAACTTCAAGATTTCAGAAAACATAAAATGTGTTATTTTGTTGAGAGTGACCATTTTTACTTGGATAGGATCTAAAGGTTTTACATCAGACTGGTGTCATTCCTTGATTGTTTTATATTGTGGGATAGAACTTATATATCAACTAAGCTATTACAAGAAACTTGATTTTTTAATAGCTTCATTGGTAATGTTTTAATTAAATGTACTTACTTTATATAAATATCAGATTCTCATATTGTAACATTTCTTTAAGATAAAAGTGATCCCCTCAGATGCATCTTAAATCTGTTTTTACTATATACAGTAAAAGATCCCATTTAAAAGTGCCATAAGTGTTTGAGCTTAAGATATTGTTGAGGTCAAGTTTCCATAAGGAGGCTTAACACATGAAATGAATATGGACAGATTTTTATAATTAGCTGTCTAGGGGTTTAAAATAACAGTTGATTGTTAATTTGACCAAGTTTGCTGGTTTTTTGGTAAAGAAAAAAGATGGACATTTAGTGCAGATCAAAACCTTTATACACAAAATATACATGTAAAACAATACGTGAAAGTTCCTGTACAATAAGTTAAAGTGATGCAACAATTGAAATGTAAATCTAATTATTGTATCAACAGATGAGAATGTAACAGCAAGTGACATACAAAAAGTATATGGTGATCATATCTGAAAATCTTATTGATGACTAAGAATACATGTTGTGATTGTGTGGTGTTGCCCTGGCAATTATGGTATGCCACTGCACATTTGATGTGTGCAATGAATACTGTGTAAATTCATTCCTTCATAACACAATGATGCAGGCTTGCAGCTTTAAATTTTGTAAACATACCTAAAAAAAATTTGGTATATATTTTAGTGTTTGAATGAATATTGAATATTTGGACCTACAAATATGGAGTTATACACATATACACAGTTATTAACAGTTATGTAATGTCCCTGAGGTCTGTAACATCACTGGTCAATTTAATTCAAAAGACAGTAATTGTTTTATTGAGAGATAACACTTGGATTACACAATCAATATATTATAAGTTTACATGTTATCTTTTTAAAACTCCTTGGAAGTTGGATCAACCAGCATGGTTGCTAATCTGGAAAGAAACTTAAAACGTTTTGAAATATTTTTAAAAAGTTTTGATATCATAAAATTAGTTGTCTAGAACCTGTGCTGCATGTTGTAGGTCATAAATTTGGTTTTATGTCAATTCTTTGAGTAGTTTTAAGATATTTACTTGTAAAACAAATTACATTTGGTACTATGAATTTCTGGTCGCTTTTCATCTCTGTCATCAATAAATAGTTTGCAACCAATATGTCTTGTTTGTTCGCTGCTACAGCTTGCTTGGGGGACATTTGAAATGCTGCCCAACCATCCGGTGTCTTCTTACTGTTCTTCTATCATTATTTTTTAGTCCAAGTTGGTCTTTTCTCATACAAATCCCATCCTCCGTCTGTCGTAAACATTTCACATTTTCGACTTCTCAATCTTACTGTTTTTCTATCATTATTTTTTAGTCCATCTGGACCATACAAATCCTGTCCTCCTTCCGTCGTAAACTTTTCACATTTTGGACTACTTCTCCTAAACCACTGGAGCAATTTCATTTTAACTTGGTAGGAAGTATGTCTAGGGGAAGGGGATTCAGATTTGTTCAAATGAAGGGGCTCAGCCCCAATGGGTCTAAATGCAGGGAAAATTTGACAAAATTTCAAAAATCTTCTAACAAACTAGAAGGCCTATAGCTTATGCTTTGGTATGTAGTAACTTTAGGTCATGGAGAACCAATTTTGTTCAAGGTTTGACTCTTGGGTCAAAAATAGGTTACACGTTAAGGTTCAACACTATAGTGAATATATTAACTATTCATGTTTAACTTGTCCAAATCTATTGGACTAATTTCATCTTAACTTAGTAGAAGGAATCTCTGGGGAAAGGGAATTCAGATTTGTTCAAATAAAGGGCTCGGCCCCAGGGGGCCCCATTTAAATTAAAAAAAATATTCTAATAAACTGGAAAGCCTAGAGTTAATGTTTTTGTTTGTAGTAACTTTAGGTATGGACGGAACTACCTCAGATGGTCATAGGGGCAGAGCTAAACAAACAGCTAATTTAAATCAAATTGCCTCATGAGATGCTGCTTCAAGTTTGCGAATAATAAGGGACTGGGCCAAATAGGGTTCAAGTTAGACACATTTTTAGCTCGCCGTCTAAGAAGGTGTGCTTATGGAATCACCCTGGGGTTGGCCTTGCCAGGTTAAAGTTTTGCTGCAAGTGTTGAAATGCACTATTATACAATCAAATATGTGTACTAGGATATTGTAGCAGAGTGAAAACGGAAATATTTTTACCAAAAAAACCCTGAATTTTGACATGTTTTTGGACTTTTAACTTTTTCCAGGTTTTGCAAGTTTTGCTGAAAGTGTTGAAATGCACTAGTATACAATCAAATATATTAACTTGGATGCTGATATTTGGCAATAGGGTAGTTTGGGGTATAAGATTCATTAAATGGAGTGAATTGGGAATATTAAAAAAAAAAAAAAAAAAAAAATTGATGTCAAAATGACCGACTTCTCTATGCCTCAATCAATAATTAATTATCTGCACTTGTATGCTGATATTTGGAATGGGGTTGTTTTGAGTTGTAAGGTTCATTTAATGAAATCATATTGGAAATTTCTTGTTTGATCTGTTATCCAAAATTGTGACCATGGCCTCTGATTGGTCAAAATTTAAATATTGTTCGATTTCGTTCAAATGTGGTATACAGATGTATTATGACACTGCAATCTCAACTGTGTCTGATTTTTTCCAACTTGTTATCAAAAGATAACGGCCAATGCCTTTTG